>NDGN011490434.1:0-12060 GCA_002564285.1 Tympanoctomys barrerae | reverse complement strand
TACAGCTCATCGTATTAACATGGATTTACTTTATATACCTCATTTTTATACTTTTCTGCTGGAACATCATATTTTTGGAAGGAGGTACTGAGCCTTGCACACGTTGGGCAGGTGCTCTTCCTCTAAGCTACTGCTTTAGCCATCATTGCATTCTTTTAACTGCCATGGTTTCTGAGGAAATGTCAGTCAGAATTCTTACAATAGTTTCCCTATATGTAAACTTGTGGAGGTTTTGTTTGTGGTGGTCCTGGGGGGTGAATCCAGGCCTGTTGCATTGAACTACACCCCTAGCCCTTTTTATATTTTATGTTGAGACAGTATCTCACTGAATTGCTCTTGAATTGTAATCCTCCTTCTGCAGTCCCCTAGACTACTGGGATTACAGGTGTGTACCAATATGCCCAGCTTTCTTCTTTTAAAAAAAGTTTTTTTCCTTCTTTGGACTGGGGGTTTAGTCCAGTGGTGCAGCATGAGGCCCTGGGTTTGATTTTGGTAGCAAAAGAGAAAAGCAGGGGCAGAGACAATAGGTAAAATTTTATTTTCATGCTACTTGTGGTGTGCCCAAGTGTACCTTTCTTTATATTTTCTCCTTCTTGGGGTTGGTTGTTGCTGTTCATAAAAAGTTAAAGAGAGAGAGAGAGAGAGAATAAGGCAAAAATGGACACAAAGCTTTTGTAAATAGGGAGGAGAGAAAGGATTGAAGGAAGGATAGGGGAATGGAAAAATAATAAAAAATATATAATTTGAAAAAACACACAAATATTTCTCCAGATATTTTCTTTTTCTCCTGTCCCATTTTCTCATCCTCTCATGCATGTATGTTAGGCCATTTGATACTGACTTCAAGTCAGTGAGGTTATGATTTGAGAAATCAAAATTGTCTCCCTTCTTTTAGTTGGATAATGGTCCTCAAGATAACTTTGACCACCTTCTGTAGTGTTGATTGTGCTCTTGAACTATAGAATTTGCCATTCAGATATTATACTTCTGAGTTCTAGATTTTGCATTTGGTTCTGTCTCATAATGTACATTCTAATGATATTCCTCATCTGGTTACTGATTTTTTTTCTCAATGACCTTGAATGTGTTTATGTCAATAACATTTATTGTAACACATGTTTGCTGCATACAGTTCATCGGTTTCTTGTGTTGCTGGACTTTTCCTCAGATTGCCTGTCACATTTTCTGGCATGGTCTCACACACATACACTGAATGTTGTTTGCTGACTGTCATTCACAGTATATTGAGAGGGCTATTTGTTATCTCCTCTGGAGCCCTGTCCTACAGATTCTTGCCTCTTCTGTGGCTCTAGATTCTCATTCCTCTCCTTACTGAACAGACTGAAGCACTGCAGGGTAATGGGCTTACCTCATGAGGTGTATTTCCCTCTTTAACTACCATCCTAGGCTGCTTATTTTTAATGTCAAAAACAGCTGCCTCTTATTTTCTCCTCTTTTGTAGATGTTTAGGTAGGAAGGTTGGTTCCAAAACCAGTTGCAGTGTGGGCTGCAAAACTGTGGAGTGATTGTCACATGTATGTTTGGTATATTAGGGGATAAAAGATTCTTGGTTGTAATGCTTTTTCCTTATTACAGTCTTTGTAATGGGGGGAGATGGGGAGGTTCTGAGGACTCGGTTCCTTTACCTGTAAAACTAACTAGATTCAAAATGTCCAGAAAGGGCCAGGGAGATAGTTCAACAGCATAAATACCTGCCTGGCAAGGGCAAGGTTCTGAGCTTGATCCCTGGTTTAAAAAAAAAAAAAAACAGTCCGGAGCATTTTGAGAGTTTTGTGAGGTCATTTAAATTTGTACTCCTTCAAAACTGAGTCTGTGAACAGAGATGGTGGGCATGCCTGGTGACACAGTCAGTTCACTGAAGATCTTTCTTTCTCTCCCATTTTTCCATAGGCTTTCTACTCCCCATACTTGGGCTTGTTGGTTTACTTTTAGTTTTCCTGGATGGAAATCTGTATTACTTCTTGGATATGCTTTTGGATCTGTCATGAAGGCAGGAAAAGGCTTGCATGAATTGGGGGCCTTGCCCGGATACTGTGACTCCTTATTTTCTAGAATTAGATGAAATTCTGAGGCTGTGTGTCTGGCACCAGTGGAAGGAAGACTGATAATGTTTAGCAAATGACCTTTACAGCTGTCAACATCTCTGTTGTCATTAGACCTATAAAGTTTGAAGTTACCACCTAGAAACTGCTTCGGGGCCACCCAGATAGCTCAGCAGACTGAAGTGCCTGCTTAGGCAGAGCTCAGCAACTGGGGTTCAGTTCCCAGTGTGCTGTGCCAGCCCCACTCCCAGGGCACACTGAGACAGCGATTGAGACTGGACATGGTGGTGCATGCTGAAAACAGGAGAATCACTATGAGTCCCATTTATGTAGTAAGACCCTGTAGACCCTCTACTAAATACATGAAGGAAAAGAAGAAAAGAAAAGAGCAAGCGAGCAAGCAAGCGAGCGAGCCTCCAGTCTTGAGGCAGCAAGCAGCAGAGGTGGAGCTACCTGTCTTGGTGATAGCCAGCCCCATAGGCTTTGAGACATCCTTTGTTGCCTCATTAAATGAGTGAAGCTTTAGGATTCTTCTATTAAGCTGCAACCTGAAAATTATACTTTTCCAAAGCAGTATAGAAAATACTGTATGGGCCGGGGAGATGACTCAGTGGACTATGTGCTTCCCTGGCAAGCGCAAGGGCCTGAGTTCAATCCCCGGTTCCGCAAAAAAAAAGAAAAGAAAATACTGTAGTAAACCCTGTGCCGGCACCTCAGCCCCATCCCTCCTCCTGCCGCTGACTAGCGTCCCCTGGATGCAGCTGCTGCCTCTGGTGAGGAGGAGTCTGATCAGGGTCCCCAGTGCTGCCACTTGACAGGTGGGATCTGTGGGAAGGGAAGCAGCAGAGTTCTGAATTCTTGCTGTGCCTGTGCCCAGACGCAAGTTGTCTGGTGTCCACTTCCATCAGGGATCTCTTTTTCTCCTGGGGCATTATAGTCTCTGAAATGAAAGATAGTTTTCCTGAAACTGTGTGCCATGCACTGGCAGACAGGCCTTGTGAGGGGCGTAGGAAAGTACCATTGTCTCTGTTTTATCCTGTTGCAGTGGTCAGGTGCCTGCAGTTTCCCATGACCGCTCACTAGCCACTTAAGTGTTGAGTCTGGGCCAGTGGTGGTGAACCTATGGCAAGTGTGCCACAGGGGGCATCCTGCTCTGTTGGCATATAAGCCAAGGTGCCCAGCAGCTGAGCATCACATAACAGTTGTTTTTTCTAAACTAAAACCTCAGTATTCGGGTTTAATTGCATCGTTGACACTTTGTGATAAATAAGTGCGTTTTTGGTTATCGTTTGAGTACACCATCTCTAAAAGATTTGCCACCACTGGTCTGGGCTTTTAAGAAGGCAGTTGGGGTATATACATTAAAGTAAAAATATTAGGAGCTGGTCTCAGTGGCACATGGCTGAAATCCTAGTAAGGCAAGAGGATTCAAAGTTTGAGGCTAGCTGGGGCCACTTAATGAAACTTTGTCTCAAAATAAAACATAAAACAGGCAGGAAATGTATCTCAGTGGTACAGTACCCATGGGTTAATCCCTAGTAGTGCCCCCTTCTGAGTATCTCTGATACGTATAGGATATCAATTCTAATATTGAAATGCTCAAGTGGGGAGAGCCACCTATACGTCAGTAGGGAGAGATTAAATGAATAGTAGGGTACAGTAGGTAGGATTCTGTATAACCAGTAACACCAGTGGTGGAGCTTCAGAGTATAATCACTGAAGTCAGAAACGGAACTATAGCAGATGGCTGCTGATATTATATAATGGCACGTGGTAAAATAATATCTGTATTTCTAGACTGCATGGTGGGCCGGAGAGGTGGCTCAGTAGAATAAGCGCTTGCCTGGCAAGCACAAGGGTCTGAGTTGAATTCCTGGTTCAAAAAAAAAAAAAAAGCACCATATATTTTCTAGACTGCATGGCCATATTGTATTAGTGACCAAAAAGACCTCTAAGAAATGTAGTAGGAAAACAACAAGCTCTTGAACCATGTGGTTAACACCATATATGTAAAAATAATGACAGGTAGCTTATTTTTATGTGTCTAGGTATTTGTGTAACAGTAGGGTTTTCTGAAAAGGATTTGTGATGAGTAGTCTAAGCAGGCTCTTAGCTTCATCTATAGTGAGAATGTGTGAACACAAAATCTGCACAATTAGAAATTCATGAAAAGCAAACTTCTAGAACAAAACACAGAATAAGCTAATGGGCAGCTGTTGGCTTCTCTGGATCATCAGGTATTAATTTTGCACAGCCATGTTGTGTGGGGATCAGGAATGGCCATGGGGTGAGTGCCTCCCCACTTCGTGGTAGTGTCGCCCCCGTGCCAGGCTGCTCTGTGCTTCAGGTGTGACGTGGAAATGAGTGCCTACTTCCTGGGTTACTTTGAGGACAGAGTGAGTTGTGGAACAACTGGTATTAGTGTTCCACCTTCCACAACATAGTGGCACCTTCTCTTCCATGAAAATGGGCCCCTCGGGCATGAGGGCAGTGTGGGGGTCTTGGGATTGCTTTCTTAGCAGTGTATGTCTAGGTGTTGGGCAGGGTTATCTGCTTCCACGTGGCAGAGACAACTTATGGCCCATTGACATGACTCCTAGCAGTCAAACCTGAGCAGTCCCTTCACTAATCTAGTACATGCATACTCTGCTGGATGCTCAGGATGAGTTGCTCAGACCCCTGTCCCTGACCACGAAATGATGCCTGGATGGGGTCATGCGCAAAGCTGAACCAGTGTTGATGGATGTTCCACGTACCATGGGGTCATATACTTTGTTCAAACACTAGGTACCCAATACCCTACCGGTTGATGAAAAGTGTGCTCGGCTCTCCCTTCTGCTGGATATGTCAGCGGCCCTTCTGTTAATGGGCATGTGTCTAGTGCTCTGCTGTTTTGAGCCTCCTCCTCTGTCTGTTCCATACCTCTTGCCTCCATCATGTTTTGCATGTCGTCAACATGGGTTTTCTCATTGCTTAGACAAAATGCCCAACAACCAAAGTTAGAAAAAGAAAAAAATTGGGCTGGGGAGATAGCTCAGCGGTCTAAGCACCTGCCTGGCAAGCGCAGGGACCTGGGTTCAATCCCTGGTACTGCATGCTGTGTCAGCGTCATGGAAACCAGGCGTGGTGCTGGGGAGGCTGAGACAGGAGGATCATTATGAGTCTAAGCTGCATAGCAAGACCTATACCAGAGAGAGAGAGAGAGGAGAGATTATTTTGACTTACAGTTTTAGAAGTTTCAGTCCCTGTCTGGCTCATCCCAAGGTGGGTGGTATGGCAGAGGGCCATCATAGAGTAGAAACAGGTGCACCACAAAACATGACAGGCAGACGGTAGCAAGCAGCAAGTAATAATAGCAGCAGACCCCGCCTCTCCCTTTCATCTCTCCCAAGCTACCTCCTACTGGGTAGTGCCACCTACACACAGGGTGGGCCTTCCCGTTGTCCATAGCCAGAACTATATTTAACCAGTGGACTCATTTAGTAGTCACACCCTTAATCCCAGCATCATACATCCTAAATCCAGCTACCACCTTTTAGGAGCCCCACATATACCTCCATGAGGCTTTGTGGGGGGGGGGGGGAATGTGAATACAAGCCATAACATCTTGGCATCTACTAGGCCCATCCCTTGGCTTGCTTTTCTCAGAGCTTACTGGATGCCCTCTATTCTTGAAGTTTCATCAAATACATGGGCCTCCAAGGCCTCAGGAGTGTGTCCCCCATGTGCCATGTCTGGCTGACTCCTCAAAGGTGGCCTCCAGAAGACACTTCATGCTGCAGGAGTTCCCTAGACCACTGGTTCTAGGACAACAGTAGCTGCACTCAGACACCCACTTGTGGCTAGTCGAAGGGCAGCTGGGCTAGGTCAGTTTCAATAAGGACAGTCTTCCCAGTCAGCTTGCCTGCTGTTCTGGGGAGATGGAAGACATTATTTGCTGAGAGATATCAGACGCTGTTCTAGCAGAGCTAAGCACAGGCCACCTCTCCACAAAAGTCCACTAGTGTCCTCTGCCCTGGCCACATCTGTCGTCTCTTCACTGTTCCCCCCACAGTGCCAGTTCCCTAGGAAAGATGGAAGCTCTGAGGATCTTGCTGTCCTTTGCCTCATTCCCTTACGGAAGCCACGAGGAGGTTCGGTCACATTGAGGTAGCATGGTGGGGGAAGGAGGGGCCTCCAGCCTGCTACAAGTGAGTGTTCAGCAAGATTCTCCTGTACTGCTGAAGGACCCATAGTGCCCTCACTCAGGGCACACACAGCACTTGCTTACAGCAGCAGAGCCTGTGGCTTCACAGGTGGGGTTGGTTTGTCTGGGCCAATTGGGTAGGCTGGATTGGACTAGGAGAAAGTTCCTTCATTCTGGAGCCACAGCAGAAGTGGCAGTGACACACCAGGAGCATCAGAGGCCAAGCCAGTCTCACACGAGGTTCAAGCTGAACCTAGCCACGTGTCAGTGGGACAAGGAATGGGATGGGTAAGCTTGGGAGGTCCTGAAAAGTCCTGGCAGAAGAGTGTGGGTATTTAATTTGAGCTTCAGAATGAGACTCCCACAGTGACACACTGTGTAGTGCCTCCTGGAGCCTTGGACGTTCTACAAGTGCCTGTTGTCTGCAGTGCATGGCATGTCAGAGAGTTTTCCAATGCAAAGAAGTATAAATACCCTATGCATCTAGGCTGATTTTTTATAGAAAAGTAAAAAAAAAGCACATTACTAAAAGGAAATTCAGGTCTTACAATGTTGCTTAAAACTAGTGTCGGAAAAATACCATCTGAGTGTACTTTGTCCCTGGTTTTACTGACATTTCTTCTCTTTCTTTTTTCTTTTTTTCTTCTTCTTTTTTTTTTTTTTTGCTTGAATTCTAACTTTTTTTCAGGGAAATAGTGGAACATATGGTCCAGCACTTTAAAACACAGATCTTCGGGGATCGGAAACCAGTGTTTGATGGAAGAAAGAATCTTTACACAGCTATGCCCCTTCCAATTGGTAGAGACAAGGTAAGGCCGCAGGTCAGATGGAGCTGAGTAGATAAAGATGAAATTCAGGTGTATTGTAAAGGTAATTACCTTTTATCACATGGGAAGTGCTTTCACCCAGGAGAAAGGGCAGTTGGTTGGCTGCGTACTTCATCCCGAGAACTGTAAAAGCTGCCTTAATGTGGAGTGTTCGTAGTGCGAGTTGTTTCAATACGCAGTGCGCATGCAAGTGTGACGTGGCACGCACACACCTCCAGAGTGCATGCCGTGGACCGCCCAGGGGGCTTATAGGCAGTTTCTTGCTGGCAGTAAAACTAAATGAATATTCTACTCCACCTATTGATTCATCTAAAATCAGAATGATGAAAATCAGTAAACTCAGTCTTGCTTATATTAAAATGTCATCTTTCTTACTATCTTTATCCTTGTCTTTAGTTAAAAAGTAATAAAATTCCTACTTAGAAGTTATCACTGTTGGGCATCATCTTTGAACAAATGTGTTTCTCTAGGGTGATGTTAATTAGAGAACCAGTTCAGAAATAATCTTTCTGCATGTACAGTGTGTTCAAAAAATGCAGGGAATGTTTAAATTTTAAAGAATGAGTATAGTGAAAGACACAGTGCCATTAATCCCCCTCAGCATACCCCCTCATTTTAAACACTTATCCCATTGTTCTTGACACTTTCTAAAGTTCTGGAAGCTAGCTAGCTTGCTATCTATCTATCGATCTATCTATCTATCTTTCTATCTTTCTGAGTAGGAAATTTATTGAGGAGAAGGACTGGGGAATAGGAATAGCTCCTGAGAGACAAGAGAGGTCTGAGTGGATTGCCAGTAAGCTCATTTTTCAAAGGAAGTTTTGGGGAGCAAAGTCACAAGCCGGGTAAATGTAAGTATAGTTGATTAGGTAATACTAATCTAGTAGCAGTAAGGCCTATGCGTGACATCAGTCTTAGCGGTTGGGAGAGGATGGGAGGGACAGGAGGGCCCACTCTCATGGGATGTTTATTTATATGGGAAATCTGACAAGAGTGATACTGATAATCTCAAGCTCTCATTTACCCCTTGGGGGGACTAGGGATATAGCTCAGTGGCACAAGTGCCTGCCTGGCAAGTGAGAGGTCCCAAGTTCAATCATGGATAACACACACACACACACACACACACACACACACCAAAAAAGCAAACAGAAAAACCCCACACCTCCATTTACCCCTTAGGGAAGGGTGTAAATCTGGCCGTTGTGACTTTAACACTCTTCTGATGCACTCCAGTTTTGATGTGTTCTCATCTTTTGCACAGACTCACTCGAGGGCCTAGTCTTGTCTGACTGCCTAAACTATCTCTAGCTAACTTAAACTTTTCTAGATTCCTCTTCTCTAAAGAGGTACCCCTAACTGCCTTGAGAGGAGAAGAGACAAAAACCTGGACAGGGATCACTCTTGCGGCTCCTGGCTAAAAGGGTCATAGTTGTCATCAGCTATCAGAGATACTCCACAGAGGGTCAGAGAGTCTATCTAATGGCCCTCAATAGACACAGCAGTTCATTGGAGGAAATAAGGCCAAAGAAACAGTTGAGTATGGATGGGCAAATAATAAGATCAACAAAGACTATTATGAATACAACCAACAAATATTTCCTTCAAGAAGAGCCAGTAATAGCTTCCCACAAGGAGAGTGAGGAGAATGTCAATGGAATTTTAGAATCTGACATGGCATTAACCTGCCATTTAGTATCTTGAAAAGCCATCAAGATACTAGCAGAAGGATCAGGATTGTACACACAACACTCAGCTTTTATAATTACCCAAGTACCCCCTTGTGCTATTGTTGAGATGTCTAATGCCATCTGACTTTGGATGATGGTTTGCCTTACAAATTTTGCTTCTTCATTTAGGAGAAAGAGACCAGTCCAAGTATCATTTACAGCCCATTAAGTATAGAGAGTCAGGACCTCAGTGTGTTGCATGACATCCTCTAGAAAAGGCTTAAACATAAAGGTCAGATGATCATACCAGTGAAATACACTTGTAGACCATGGATGTCATAGATGGGGTAAGTTTGCAGGGTTGATACTTTTGGCACTCCTGCCTTCTAACAGTGCAAATCCCAGCTTACCTCTCCCTGTCTATCTAGTAGGTAGCCAGGGCTGCAGATTGGGACCAGTGAGTGCCAGTGAGGGCTTCCTATCTAATTCTAGCGTGATTGAACCAGTCTGTTGCAAACCAGTCTTCAACCTGTAAACACTGCTTGAGGATTGTCCATCCCAAGTATTTAGTAGAGGTAAGCCAATGAGAATAGGAATGATTTATTTGTTACCAACATAAGGCAGCCTTTCTACTAAATTATCTTATACTTAGCTGGAATTAACCACATTTGATCACCATCAGTATAAATAATGACTTCCTATCCTTCACCGAGTTGTAAAGCCCTTGTCAGAGCTATGAGTTCTGCCAGCTGGGCACTAGTCCCCAGGAGCAAGTGAGGAACTTTAAAGTATCTGGTACAGAGTCATTACTGCATACACTGCCTTTCTTGTCCTGTTTTCCATGAAGGAACTGCCATAGCAGAAGAGAGTCAAAATTGGTAAGGGGTGTGTCTAACAAGTCTTCTGGCTGTGTATGTATAGAGAATCACCTATTCACAGCCATGTCTTTCAGCCTCAATTTCTTCTTTCCCTGGTAGAGAAGTATAAGGGTTTAAGGAGGAATATATCTTTATTTGAACGGCTGGTCATTCTAGAAGTAACACCTTGAATTTAAAAATTTGGTTGTCTGGTAGCCATAGGCTCCCTTTGGAAAAAAGAAGTCCAGCCACATTTTGAGGCATATGTCCTTTGAGATCTTTGTCTAAAATCAGCTTACATGTCTCAAATACCAGAAGAGATGTGGCAGCCACAGCTCTAAGGTACATAGGCCATCCCTTTGCTACAATGTCTAATTCATGACTTGGGTACCCTACAGATTGTTGACTAGGTCCTTAATCCTGCATAAGGATGGCACTTCCGAAGCCTTCCCTTTCCTTTCATCAACATAAGGATTGAAATGTTGTCTTGTTTTTAGGCCCAATGCTGGGACATTTAGCAGCACTTGTTTAAGCTTCTGGAATGCAGTTTGGGAATCAAGTTTCCAGCTTAAAATATGGATATCTGCCTTTAGGGCTTGCTTTATTAAGCTGATAAAGAGGCCTTGTGGTCTCCCACCATACTCCGCTATCCAAAGGTGACAAAAGCCTATAATTCTAGGAATCCCCTTAGGTGTTTTAGGGACTTGGGTTGCAGGAAGTAAAGTATTTAATTCTCTCCTCCCTCAGCCTCTGGCTTCCCTTAGATACGATAAGACCCAAGTATTTTACCTCAAGGCTGCAAAGTTGTTCCTTAGACCTAGAAACTTTATAACCCCTGCCTACTAGAAAATTTAGCAGAGCGTAGGTGCCTTGGGTAAAGAGCCCTTCTGCAGGGGCACATAGCAGTATATCATAAGACGACGACCTCAGAAAATTCAGAATATGGCAAGTTGTGGGAAAGCACCTGAGCAAAAAGATGAGGACTGTCCCTGAATTTTCTTTGTTTTAATGTATTTACTACAAGGTCTCACTACACAGATCAGACTCCTAGTGATCCTCTTATTTTCAGCCTCCCAAGCACTGGGATTATAGGCGTGTGCCATCACACCTGGGCTCAGTCATAAATCTCAGTGCACCCTAGGGATGGGGCCGGCACTGCACACTGGGATCAAACCCCAGTCCCTGCGCCTGCCTAAGCAGTCTGCTGAGCTAACTGGCCAGCCCTTGTCTCTCAATTCTTGAGGAAGCATAGTCAAGTCAGTTGATAAGCCTGGTCGTGAGGATGTTCAAAGGCAAAAAGAAAATGGGAATCTTTATGTAAAGAAATACAAATGAAAGCATCTTTTATTTATTTTTTTGTTTATTAGTTTTTTACCAGGGATCAAACTTGAGACCTTGCACTTGCCAGGCAGGCATTTATTTATTATGCTGAGCTGTCTCCCCTCCCAGAAAGCATCTTTTAAAGTAAACACTGAAAATCAGCTGGCATCTTCGGGGATTTGAAAAGAGAGTTTAGGTACTACTGGGTGAATGGGTGCTACTGCCTTATTTGCCAGCTGTGGTCCTGTACCAACCTTCATTTCCTATTGGGTTTTTGAACTCCAAAGATTATAGACTGTTGCAAGAGTTGTTGCAGAGTTTGAGTTGATCTTGTTCCCTTTTTTTTTTTTTTTTTTTTTTAAACTTTAGGCCTTAGTGGGTATTGTCTCCAATGAGGGAAAATAGGATCTTTGAGATGTTTTGTACTAGAGCAGCTCTTACTACTCTACCTATTTTACCTTTGCTTGGCCATGCTTCAGTATTTATGTCATCTCCATGAAGGGGAGGCAGTGTACCTGACCTGGGCGCATGTGTATTACAGTATTCAAACAAGACAAGCTGTGTCTCCCGAGGAGGAAAACTTGACTCAGGGGCAATTAAAAAGGAATGTAAAAAGAAAGTCATCCTCTTGCAGCCTAATGACTGTGAGAAATAGCAAGTTACCTCTTCTCCAGGGACTGCTTTCACTGAAATATGATGGCTGAAAGGAAGGCCCACGGTTGGAAAGAAAGACCGAGAGACACACACCAGTGTCTAGTAATAGACAGGTTTCTTTTCCCTCTGTAGTCATGATGACTGGGGGCTCTTCCATGGAGGTAATAGTCCATCCAGAGAGAGTAAGCATGGCATGCCCTGGGACCCTTCAGTTTTAAGTGGACCAGTTGGTAAAATTGATGTGAAACTGGGGGCTGCTGCCTCAGGGGGAAGTCCATAGAAGTCCTCTTTTTGTGAGGTGTTTTTTTAGACAGAGTTTCTCTGTGTAGTTGAGGCTGGCCTCAAACTCATAGTGATTTGAGTACTGGGAATATAGGTATGTGCCACTGTTATGGTTTGGGTGTAGTCCCCCCAAAGCCTCATGCAGTCTTGGGGTGGCTTCTGGAGTTCCTGATTGATTATTGTGGGTGTGGATGCTGCACC
>NDGN011490428.1:0-19631 GCA_002564285.1 Tympanoctomys barrerae | reverse complement strand
AGGAGGCTGTGCCCCTCGCCTGGCCACCCGCCCCAGGATGAGGGGTCAGTGCCAGGAGGCTGTGTCTGGCTCCCCATGAGCAGTTGGAAGCCAAGAACCTGTGTTTACTGACTAGAAAGAGCAAGGATTGGGGGTGACGGCTGAGGCCCTTCCCAGAGTCCTGGGAGCCCCAGGGGTGGGGGTGAGCTCCCCAAGCGCCTCACTATCCCTTGCACTTCAGGACAAACGATGACACAGCTGCAGTGGCTGAGCTCAGATGGGCTGGTGGGAGAGGAGCAAACGAGCCGGAGCCCACAGGAAGCAAGGCAGGACAGGAGCCAGCGCGGGCCCCGGTCCGTCCAACGTGGGCTCTGGTGCAGAGCCAGCTGCCAGCCCTCCGTCTCCAGCACAGCTCTCTGCCTCATGAAGGGAGACTCGTGAAGTGTGTGTTGAACCACAGTGCTGCCAGTGCGGCCACACAGGCTACAGGGGCCGCTGGGCTCTGCGGGGCACGGCCAGGCTTACCGGCTGAGAATCCCGGCCCGCAGGCCCGGCCCGGAGCTGCGGCCCACGAGCAGCGCTCGGGTACACGCCCTGACCCCATGGCTCGGGTATCCAGGGCCCTGTCCTGCTGCCTGCGCTCAGGCAGGCCGGCAGGCGTGTGGGCTGCTCAGTGGGCCCGACAGGCGAGCCACACTGGTGCTCGCTGCCGCCTCTGAGGCTCGTCGTCCTCAGCCGTGCTCCATTGTGCAGCTGCAGCAGGTATTGGAGAAAGCTCTGTGTTGGTTTCTTTTAAAAGTCCTGAAGCCACAGAGAGCGGCCCGGAAGTCTGCCTGTCCTGGCTGACCACAACAAAGATGAATGGGCGCATCTCTGGCCAACCTTCTCCTGGGTACGGTCAGTACTACACCTTCCGCACCTTGACAAGTCACTTGTCTGTGCCTCAGCTACCTGTCCTGTGAGAGGAGAGAGGTGGCCGGAACCCTGGTTCTCAGACCTGGGCAGCATCTAGATGTGGTGTAGGCACACAGGGGCCTGTCTGTGCCTCAAAACATGGAAGGTCTTGGCGAGGAGGAAGCACACTCCCTCTGTGGGGAGCACTGGGGCTACCTGGCTCCTTTTCTGGGTCACAGCAACAGAGCTGGCCTGGGTAGAGCTGAGCCACTGCAGAGAACAGAGAGGACTTTTATCACTGGCCTGCGGGTGGAGGGTTAGGAGATGAGACCAAACCAGAGCCTCAGGGCACATGAGCCTTGCCTCCTTGGAAGCCCAGCTGAACCAAAGTCTCGGGACGGGGCAGTCTCCCTGGTGGTTCTGTTTCTGAGGACCCCACCCAGAGCACCTATGCCCAGGAGGACTGAGACGCTCACCCCACCAGTGTGGGCTGTGAAAGGCAGTTGTGCCCGAGGTGACGTGCTTTCCCTGAAGTGAAGCTGCGCTGAGGACTGGGCTGAGCCTGCAAGCACAGGGAGCTCAAGCAGGAACTAGGAACCTGGCTGAGGAGCTGGGACTACCAGGTAGAGCCCAAGGAGGTTGGGTGTCCCACCGCTGGGGAGCAGGGAGCCCAAGTGCCTGGGCACCCCCTCCAAGGCCCTCCTTTGCGCCAGCGCTGGCTGTGGCTCATCTTCACCTCCCAGAGCAGCCTGAGGTGCCACTGCAGTAGGGGGCGAGGCCTCAGGCTGCTGAGTAGAAAGGGGATCCAAGAGGAAGGAAAAGAGTAGCCTTCCCCCAGCAGATCCCTGGCCAGAGAGGGCACAGCGTGCAGACCTGAGGTCCAGCCAGGTATGCTGGCCACCTTAGCCCCAGGGCTGCCTTCCCGGCTCCACACAAGCCCACCCTCGACTCCTCTTGGTGGCCTTGTCTGGGGCCTGGCCACGTGCTGGTGCAGCTGGGAGCAGGGGCCACATGCCCAGCTCAGCTCCTTGTCTTCAGAGGTTCCTTTAAGTTCCTCTGATGAGATTTGTGTGCCTCAGGCCCAAGATGCGAAGCCACCACCCACATGGTCCAGGGAGCTGGAGAGCCAGAGAGAGCGGGGTGCTGGTCAGGCCCAAGCAGACTCATATGGAAGAGCGGCTATGTGCCCAGGACCCCGTGGCCAAGCCCCTGTGTGAACTGCACCCCACGGCCACTGGCCACTCCTCAAGAACAGAGAAGGACAGGTGCTGGCTTCCTGCCAGGGTCTGCAGCCCCTGTCCCCAGCTTCCCACTCTGTCCCGCTGCCCACATCACTGCACACTGGGAGCAGAGCTCCAAGAACAATGGCTCCTCCCCCAGACCACGGCAGGGGAAGCCTCCTAAGCCTCTGCCCCGAGCGTGGCCTGTGGTCTCTTATTTTTTAATTCCTTCCCTGACATTAAGCTTCCAGACTGAAAAGTGCCAGCTCCTAGGCATGGCTGGCTGGGCCTTCACAGCAGCTTCACGACTGTGGGCAGCAGCTGAAGCTAACGAGCGGCCACACAGAGGGCGGCAGAGCACAGCCAGCTCGGGGAGCACAGGGAGCCCGGGGCAAGCCAGGCGAGCACGCTGTTAGGCAGAGGGTTTCACCCACTAAGCATAGGTCCCTGGGCAGCTCTCCCCCCACCAGGAGGGGGCTCCACCTGAGCCCAGCTTTCCGCATTTCCACTCCTGCCTTCATTCCTTCACTGCCCTCCCTCAGGAGTTTCTCAAGGGCTGCACTGGATGCAGCACACAGCCAGTGCCAGGCATCTGGGTGTCTCGGCCATCACTGGGCCTGTCCTCAGGCCGTGCATGGGCAGCCGTCGCAACCTGCCCCCACGAGTCCTGCTGGGCCTGCGACCTGTGTAGGGAGGGAGACTGCACTTTCCGCCTTGGCATCCAGCATGGTGCTGTCTGTGAGCCAGCCTGCCAGGGCGTCAGCTGCACGCCACCCTCCTTGCTATGGTGTGGGACTCCGATGCCACAAAGGGCTCGTCCTGCAGCCATCAGGCGCCCTGTGTGCAGGCGCCCGCCTGGGTGGGGCCTCCTCCTGCAAGCACTGGGTGCCCACTTGCGCGGCTTTGCCAGGCGCCTGTCTGGGTGGCCCCTGTAGTCTTGAACTGGTTTGTGCGTGTGACAGGTCCCAGGGCCCCCTCCCCACAGCAAGCACAGGCTCTGCTCCCTGCCCCACCCCCTGACTTTTACTGCAAGCCCCAGAGTTTTGTAAATCGCCTGTGCGGCTCTTGCTCATGATTCTCCTGTCGCCACCCCCCCCTTCTCCTGAAGCATCTTGCTTTTACTTTTTCTTGATGTATTTTGCACCATTTTCTGGGCTTCTTTGTCTTAGTATTAATTTGTGTCTTTTAAAGGTCCTATCTTCCTTTCTCGCAGCCTCTTAGGCATGCATTTCCCAACTCTTTGATGTTGTCACATAGGCATGGCGGTCTCTAAACTGCAGCTGTCACTTATACCGTTCCCAAGAAAAACCCTAAAATGACATACATGTACACACACAGCCCCCAGAGTATGAATTCTACGGCGCTCCGTCACCCAGGTGCTGTGTAAACATGATACTCTGTCTTTGCCCTGTCGATGTGATCCCAACAGCCCGACGCTCAGCACGACACAGGCGGGAGCACACTCAGCCTGCTTAGCTGCTGAGGCCCGCTGGCCCGCACTTGGATTCTGCACGTGTTGGCCCCGCGCGCCGGAGCGCCAGCCCCAGCCCTCGCTGTTGTCCAGGTGCTGGCGCCCGCCTGCTTCCCGTTACCCTCTCACCCCAGAGCCTCCGCCCGGGACGCTTGGCTCCCGCTCCAAGAGACTTCTTATGTGTCACTGTTAGCTCACGTGTTTTGGCTGCAAATTTTCTCAGACTTGATTTATTTTAAAATGTCTCTACTTTGCCTTTATTTTTGAGAGGATACAGCCACCGGGCATAGAATTCTAAGTTGGCAATTATTTTTCTTAGTACTTGAATAATCTCATTCAATTGTCTTCTGCCTTCTATTTTGTTCTGCTGGGAAAGCAGCTGTCAGGTTCCTTTCTTTGAAAATAACCCTCCTTCCCACCTCTCATCCCTGCTTCTTTCTCTGTCGGTTTTGTGCTGTGGCGC
Organism: Tympanoctomys barrerae; assembly: GCA_002564285.1. Taxonomy (NCBI): domain Eukaryota; kingdom Metazoa; phylum Chordata; class Mammalia; order Rodentia; family Octodontidae; genus Tympanoctomys; species Tympanoctomys barrerae. The sequence continues at coordinate 15,604 of NDGN011490428.1, read as the reverse complement.
AATGCACAGAACAGGAAGATCACTGGCCCGACCACGCTAGGCCCGCGGCTCACAGCGCCAGCACGTTCACGCGGTACCGTCCCCACCCACTCGTGGCTGTCCCCACCTTCAGGCTCCCAGCCCCACAGGCCCTGGGTCCCAACACCCTCCTTCCTTCCTCCGGGACCTCATGCCTCTTGGAACCACGTGTAAGTGGCCTTGCGGGATCTGTCCCCTGAGGCTGGTCCGTGCCCTCTTCGCCGTGTCTCTGCCTTACCCATTGTGTAGTCTGCATCCCGTCCAAGGCCGAGTCACCCAGCACTGCGGATGGACTGACGCTGCTGGCCCTCCTCCGTACACTCGGGTTGAGCCCGTCTTGGCTGATGTGCAGTCCTGCCATGAGCGTGCTGTGCCCACCGCTCAGGCGCTGCTTCTGCTTCGGGCCAGAATCGCAGGACCGTAAGGCACACAAGGTTTTACTTTTGTGAGGGTCGGATGCATCCTCCCTCATACTGCGTCTGTTCCTGCCAACAGTGACGGCGCTGCGGTCACCACGCCCTTCCCAGGAGCACTCCTCTTTCCTAGAGTGACCACCTGAGTGCATGAGAGGTGGCTCAAGTGGCCTTTAGGCCTTTCCTCCCATCCTTGGCTTTCCGTGGTCTTATGGCCACGGGCCCCTCTGTGGTTTCCTTCACCTGCTCTACGCTTTCTTGGCTCTGCGCCTGGGCAGTAGCACGGGGCCGCTCTCAGCTCATGCGCCTGCACGTACGGCTGGGGTCTGTCTCCTCTCTCTCGTCCTCGCCTGAGCTGGGTGGCTTAACCAGCTCTCAGATGTCTTTTCTGTTCTTATTCTGTGCTTGTGGTCCTTTTCTTCTCGATGCCCATCTTTGGCTCCCTTCTGACCCATCTTCCAGTTCACTGATAGCCTCCTTATTTATGTCTGATTTGTGTTTAAATCCATGTCATGCTTCTAATTCAGTTTTTCTGCCGTTTCACTTCATTGACTCAGCTTCATACTTTTTAGCTCTTTGTTAAAATCTTCATGTCACTGGCTGCCTTTAAATATGCCTCGTAGTTATTTTAGCTCGGTGATGCCCCCACCTCTGTCTGCTGTGGGGTGGCTTCCTACACTTCCGCTCCTGCTCTGGGGTATTGGCACTATTCCTGCACACGTGGTAATTTCTGGTGGAACACTTGATATTTGGCCTGAACTTTCTGAGGCCTGGTCTGAGGCTTTGGGTTAGAGTGACCTGTAAAGTGGAATTTTGTTGCTGGCGGTTGGTTGGGTAGGGGAAATCAGCCCTGTCTGGACCAGGGGGATCTGGTCCCCAGGAAGCCTGACCCCCAGCCATCTGCTGTACCCCAGCCCCACAAGGCTGACGATGTTTCTCGGCCTCTCAGTGGGGACACTGTTCAGAAAGCCGAGGCCCTCCCTCTGACTTCCCAGGGTTTGCTTTGACACGGGGCAGCGATGCGAAGAGCTCTCTTCTTCCCACCTGAGCTTGTGGGCTCCGAGCGGCAAGCACTTGCTGGCTGCTTGAGCTGACTGCTTGCCAGGTTTGGAGACGGGCGATGCCTTTCTGGCCTCTTCCTACCAGGAAGAGAGGGGTGTGCTTTGTGACACTTTCAAGGCAGGCTTAGGTGGCATCACTTTGTCCTGTCAAAAGGGAAACAGTCCACGTGGCAGGCGAGAACCAAGAACCCACACGAGAACTCACTTCAGAACCCACTCAGAGGGTTCGCTCGGTGCTGACGTCCCGCTGCCCCTGCCCGTGCCCCTCGGAGCTCAGTGTCTGTCTTTCATCTTCAAAGTTCTGGAAAGCTGGGAATTGCATTTACCTCCTCCCGTCCTGCAGAGTCGGAGAGAGGCAGCAGGCACTGCAGGCAGGGCTGAGGAGCACAGCCGCACTCCAGGCCGTTCTCTGCTTCCGGGTAGGAGAGGCGCGAGGAGCTGCTCGGAGCTAGCGGGAGCTGCAGTGGCCCGCCGTTGCGCTGCGCCTCGCCGGCCTGCAGAGGATGTGTGTAGGAGGTCTTTCACAGAGACACTGCAGAGAAAATGACACAGGTAGGGGACTACAGAGGGACGGACGCTTGGGAGTGTCCGCCGAGCACACAGCACCAACCTGCCAAGGACTGGATTCAAGCAAGATGTAAAAAGAATAAACTGACATTTGTGAGACAGTGGGAAAGCTGACAGCGACTTGAGAGGTGATTTTAAGGATTTCTGACATAACCTCGAGGCCCACCAGCATGTCTAAAATGGCAAGTCCTTATTTTTAGAAATACGTACGAAGATACTTGCAGGAGATGGCTCAGGATGTCTTGGATGTGCTTCTGAAGAAGAGGGAGGGAAGGGAGCTTAGATCAAGGAGCCGAAGCGGGCTGGCCCTGGGCACGCCTGCAGCTGGCTGCTGGAGAGGAAGGTGTGCGTACTGCTCTGTGTGTTTTTGTTTGTTTGAAATTCGACATAATAAAAAGTATTTAAAATATGCCAAGAATAATTAAGCATTCCTAACACTTCAGTCCTGGGCCAGCCACCGCTTTGTGTTGTTTCTCCTTCTGTTGTTATTCTTTGGATTGCTGAGTACACCACTTTCTTCTATCACACATCCTGAGCTGCAGAGAGCATGTGCGGCCTCAGATGAGCAGTCCCGGTCTGGTTGTCTCCTCCTGTCCTGGGAGAAAGGGCTCTGCCAGGGACAGGCGCTCCACGCCTCCAGAGCCGTGGGAGAACAGAGGCGGTTCACGGGCTCGAGCAGCACGGAACATGCTCAGGGCAGGAGCCAACCAGGCCCTTGGCTCGGGCAGGGTGGGGTCACAGAGCAGAAGCTTCTCTGGAACCAGAGCTCTTGGTGCAGACTGTTCCTGCAGGTCGCCCGGAGCTAAGCCACCCCACCCTGCCCGAGCCACAGAGCTGGAGGCACAGCGAGGTGGCCTGAGGGCACATCCTAGCTCAAGCCTCTCTGGACACTCCCAGCACAGACCTGGGAAGACACTGAACAACCCCAAGCACGACCTGCTTTCCTGAGAGACGCAGCATCCTTGCCTGCTTCCTGGAAGGCGAGCCAGGGTCAGAGGAGTGAAGCCCAGGATGCCCTTGGCCACCTGCAGGGTTGAGCAGAGGCTGGCAGCAGCGCCTGAGCAGCAGGGACGCCTCGGGCTGCGTCTGGTCCCTTGCCCTGGCTTAGAGCCCAAGCCACCTCCTGGCTACGTCAGCTCTCTCTCACCTACGTCAGGCAGAGTGTCCTAAGGAGATAGTGAAGCTATTACCTGGGAACATGGAGCAGCAGAGCTGGGAAGCCCTGAGCCCAGTGGTGGCGGCTAGGGCCTGCTTTGGTCGGTGCTTGTGGCAAGAGAGGAATAGTAAGGCTTCGCGTGGGCAGGGTAAGGGCAGGCAGCATACCAGGAAGTAATTCTGTCCTTCCTGTGGGAGGGCCCAGGGCTGGGGCTGCCATGCCGCCTGGGACCTGGGGACTTCACCTGCTACAGAAGAACTTGGAGGACCTGGCGCTGGGCGGGCAGACCTTCCATGGACAGATACAGGGACACACAGCAGTGGAGACAAGGAGGGAGATGGGGTCGCCTGCTGTGCCAGGGTGAAATCTCCCCAGGACCAGCGTCCTCCAGCATCAGGAGGGACAGAGCTCGCATGCAGAGGCCCATGGTGCAAAGGTGTCTGTCTGTCTGTCTGTCTTGTTTGCCTGCCTGCCTGCGAGTCTATATATAGGAACACACGTGGTATAGAGTCACTGCTCACGGCAGAGAAAGGCCATTTTTAGAAAGCATCTGTTCTGTGCTCTCAATAAAATTCAGGGAACTCTGAACAGAAAGGAAGAGCGAGATAGCGAAGTGACAGACAAAGATGAAAATGGAACTGGCGGAGAAGCTTGGGCGAGGAGGGTGGGCTGTGGGGGGGTGGGCGCCTGGCTGCACCCTGGACAGACGGACCGACGTGCTGGCCACCTGTCTGCAGGCCTGCTGCAGCACCAGCCCAGAAATGGTACAATGTCTGCATGCATTGCCTTGTTTTCCATATGAGAATCTTAAAAACACAGAAAGCACCGTGAAAGGTGGTCAGACCTAGTTCTGCCAGCCACTGCGCGGCTGGGGGCTCTGCGCCTGTCTGGATGCATTCGATTTACACATGGGAATAGAAAGGTGCGATCGTGTCTCCTTGCCATCACCCAGCCCTGCCCACCCCACACCTGTACAATGAATGTTGTCATCCTGGGAGACAGGAACCAAGTGCAGAGCATAGGAATTGGGGTCCGTGTGCTGCAGTCTCTGTGACCCTGCTCCTTCCTGCAGTGTTCTACCAGCCACCACCAGTCCCTATCATTCCATGTCCCTAAATACTGGCTGGAGAGAAGCCCGGCTCTCAATGGGACCCGCATTCATAGAGCGGCTCTCCCAGGTTCCCTAGAGTCCAACCTGCCTCCACTCCCCCGGTGGCTTTCCGAATTCCATTGGATTCAGGGTTCTGGGTTGGCAGTTTAGCCTCCAACACACCTCCCCTCCCATTGCTGCCTCTAGGGAGCAGCAGCCACGGGGAGTAGTTTTATGTCACAGCAGCTGCCACGAATTTCCCACACTGATGGTCACAACTGTGGAAAAGGTGCGCTCCTGGGTTCCCCTGCTGCTGCCCCGCACAGCCGCGTGTCACAGCCCTGCTCACTCTGTGCTGAGCCAGCCATGGAGCTGCAGGAGGTGACCTGTCCTTCCAGAGGACAGAGAACTCATGGAAACTGTGCAAAGGGGCCAGGGCCAATGGCTTGGTCATCCAAGGGGAGCGAGCGAGAGAGAGAGAGAGAGAAAGAGAGTAAAAATTAAACTATGGCCACGCGTGGCCCAGAGAGGATGCTCAGGAAGTGATCGGGATGTGCAGGCCACAGGGACACTCATCTCAGGAGCCAGAACAGTGTGTTTGGTCTTGGGCTTGTTAGCCACCAAGAGGGCCAGAGGTGGCAGACAGGTGTGACCAGGGAGCATGCTACTGCCTCACGCCACTTGGCCTCCAGCTACAGCCTGGCCTGCCCTGCCCTGGGAGACCCTTGACAGGACACAGCTGAGCCTGCGGTAGCCTGGGCAGCGGCTCATCTACATCCTGTGGCCACTGAGGGATCCACAGGGGAGCCTGAGGCGCAGCAAGCGAGAAGCCTCCTCCAGGCTGCGCGGCCTGCAGCTGACAGCGGCCTTGGCCTCGGCTCTGCTGGACAGGGCCCCGAGCAGCAGAGGCTGGAGAACCTGGCGTGCCTGCCCTGAGGATGCCAGGCTCTGACAATAGCCAGGTTTGGTGGCCAGACCAGTTCTTAGGGACATCAGGTCTTCATGCATGAAGGGCTGGGTCCTTGCACATGTCACGCTCCAGAGGGGACGAAGCACTGAGCCAGGAGCCAGCACTGAGCTCCATTCGGCAGTGCTCCTGTGCTGTGGGTGACTGCCACAGTGGGAGTGAAGGGCTGAGTAGTTCACGCAGGGATGTCCTGCCATGAGCTCAGCGTGGCAGGGCCCGCGCTGACGGGGGCTTCCTCTTGCCTCTTTGCCTCTGAGGCCAGGACCCAAGCACAGCTCCACTATAGCCCCATACTGCCCTGGCTCAGGGAGGGCTCCACAGCCTGGATCCTGGGCAGCAGACTCTCCTGCAGAGCACCAGGGCTGGCCGGGCGGCCCTACCCATCTCTAAGCCCTCACTGACACCCTGAGCTGTGGACAGACAGAGCCTGGATAAGTAGATCTCGCGTCCTCCTGGGGAAAGAGGACGTGGATGGAGAGGTAACAGAGGCATCCAGGGATGCGACCTCCTCACTGTGGCTGTCACTGCTCAAGGTGTCCTTGTTGGGGCACAGGGGGCAGGCAGCACACAGCTGGGCACAGGAAGGCTGCAGCCCCGCCTCGCGCCACAGGGACAGAGGTGGAGATGCTCTACAGCCCTGGCCATAGCTCCCATTCACCTGGGCCCACCAGGGACATGCATCAGGACCACAGTGCGGCCTACTCTTGGCCTGCGTAATGACTGCAAAGACATGCAAACAGCTGGAAGCGCCTGGCCCAGGACAGTGACCAAGGCCAGCGCTCAGGCTGCTAAGAGAGGCCGGGGAGACTCCCTTCTACTTCCCTCCCACAGGAAGGGGTCCTGGGCGATAAGGGTCATGAAAGGGTGTTAGGCTGCGCGGGCAGGGTCTGCAGTTCCGGGTGCTGAGAGCGTCTCTCACATGTGGCCAGCCAGGTGCTGTTTTCCAGTCTGCGGAGCCTGATAGATGCTCTGGGTCTGTTCAAAGAGCGTCAGCGCAGCTCTGTGCTTGTCTTTGAAAACATAAATTGGCTTTTGGGAGAAGGGACACATGCCCTACAGGGAAGCCAGACACTCAGCCTAGAAAACAGAAAGTAGAGGTCTTCGGAGCCCAACCACACAGACCCGACTGGTGCTGACGCTGGCGCGTGTCCTCCCATCTGCACAGTTAGACCTGGCAGAGCCTAGCGACCCCCAGAAAGCAGCCAGCCAGGGCTGGGGACCCACCTGCAGGGAGCAGTGGTCACGCGGGAGCACGTATTTCCTGTAACTGTTGACGTTCTCTTCCTTTTGCTTACAACTGCGTCGTGTTTTCATGCATCTGCCCCTCTCTGTGTTGGCATTTCTTCTGTTTGGATGCTTTGCCCCAGATTTACTAATAAAAGTTGGCATCAGAGGCGTTGTGTCATCCTGCGTGGGAAACGCTTTCCCAGCTTGAAACTCGGCCCCTCCTGCCGGAGGGTCGCGCACGGCTGGTCACTCCGCCTGGGTCACATGGACCCATAGCTTTCACTATGGTTTCTGGATTTGGACAGACAAAAAAAGTTTTTCCTTACAAAAACTTCAATTCTAGAACATTTCCATTTTAGTTTTTCCTATTTAATTCTTTGGTGGATCTGAATTTATTTGGTTTTAAAGACATTGGACTCAAACTGTGTTCTTTCTCCATGTGCCAAGTCATTTGTCCCAAAATATTTTTCTGCAGAATAAAATCAGCCTTCTCGCTGCAGGAGCCGTCTTCCTGTCTGGAGCTGATCTGTCTGTCTGTGCAGCCTCGTAGGCTGCCACAGAGTCTCAAGGACAAGAATGTCAAGGACACCATTTAATTGCCATGCGCCACCCCCGACATGCTTCTTTCTTAGAATTACTCTTTCTAGGGTATATGGGTTTTATTTTTCCATTTTAGGGGTCAAGGATCTTTCAGTTTTTTTAATAATGAGCATTTAATAATTATCTTGTTATTAGAAAAATAGATAAATACAGAAAGAAATACTTCAGGCTACAAAGCCCCTGAAATCTCCCCTCTAGCCCCAGCCACCAGCCACCAGGCATTGCCACCTCCCCACCCCCACCCGAACCCCAAGGCCAGACAAGGGGCACAGCATCCTCTTGGGGCCCTTACTGGTCTTCAGCCAGTTCCCCTCCCCCGCCCTGCGTGCTACCTGTTCATGCTACGTGCTTTGCTGTGAGCACCTCACTGGCCCCTCAAGGCTTCTCTCCCCACAGGACCAAGACTGTGTCCTTGAGGTCAGATCTGGTGTCCCAGCCTGTCCCATGGCTGTCTTAGGAGGTTTACCAGAGCACATGACACTAATGTGTCCCCTGCCTCCACCATGTCCTTGCATCACACTGTAGCACACAGCCTTTGGCAGGTGGGCACACACAGGCTAGGCAGTGCCCTCACCCTCACCCTCAACCTCCGCAGTTTGCTTCCCAGAAGAGGCACTCCGCCCGGGGGCGCTTTCCGCTGCAGACCAATGGTCTGGTGACCCACAGCAGCCACCTCACACGTATGGGCTCCCCAGTTGCTCCCTGCTCTCTCACGGCACCATGGGTCCCCTGCTTCCTGCTTGAGGGCTTGTGATTTGCAGATGCACAGTGAATGGGTGATCTGCAGTGGCTTCATCTCAGCCGCCCCTCTGCTGGGACACAGGGATAGGGGCAGTGGGGCCTCTTGGGGTCACTCATATATAGTTCACTCTGTTGAACCCACAGATTCCAGAGGTGTTGGGGTGCTGTGGGGTTCTGAGTACCTAGGGACCAGAGCCACGGCCTGAGTGTTCCGGCCACAGACTCAGCTGAAAGCTCAGCACAGATGGGAGGGAGCAACCTATGGCTTCTTTTCAAAGCAGAACACAAAGCTGGACAAAGAATAGGGCATTGGCAGCACTGGGCTCTGAAACAACCCAGAAAGGGGCAGAAGAGCATCGAGACATAGTTGCCTGGCATCGAGTGTCAAGAAAAAACTACCTAATACCAACCTTGGTGAGTGGGGAACCATATTTAACTTCCTTCAGATATCTGAGTTCTGAGTTCTGTGCTTTGAGTATCATGGAAAAATTAGTAGCTCACCACTTTAGGTTCCCTTAAACCACAAAGGCCCAGTTAAGAATAGTGGATGGGTGGGTAGGTGGATGGGTGGATGGGTGGATTGGTGGGTGGATGGATGGATGGATGGATGGATGAGTGGACGGATGCATGGGTGGATAGATGGATGGATGCCTGGGTGGATGGATGGGTGGGTGGGTAGGTAGATTGGTAGATGGATGGGTACATGGGTAGATGGGTGGGTGCATGGATGGGTGGATGGGTGGGTACATGGATGGATGGATGGTTTGATGGGTGATGGCTGAATTGGGGTTATGGATAGATGATTTGGAGGTGTTAGATGGGTATTGCATAAAAATAGATATTTAGGAGATGGGTTAAATTCTGAGGATGAGTTTACTGATCTTAAAATCAGAATGCTGCCCACTGTCCTATGGCAAAGTCAAATGTGAAAGGTGTGGTAGAGCATTTGCCTCGCACATGCAAAGCCCTGGGTTCAACTCCCAACCCGCCATATATAGATGATAAATGACAGACGGCAGATGAGGGATAGATGGATGGATGGATGCTTAGGTAAAATAGTTTTAATAAATGTTCCTTCTCTTTGTTCTACAATGACTCTTGTTGGTAAAGTTCTTCTTTTTCATAAAATTGCTCTCAAAGCAACTCACTGAGTTCTTGTGCAACATGAAAGGCCCCTAACTGCCACTTTGGTCTCCTGGTCCTTGTCCCTAAGCTATGGGACTGAAGAAAAACTGTGTGTCCAGGGCTACCTAATCCCTTCAGATGAGTCCATTGTAAGTTTGTCCCCCTTTTCTCAACAGCTGGCTCTGGGGGCTGGCCAGTGTCCAGTGGCATTAGTCCTGACCAGAAGTAGTGTCTCTCTCTGGGCCTGGTCAGGAGGACTAGGCATGGTGGCCTGTTTCCTCCATGAGAGCAACACAGACAAATCACACGCCGAGACCTCTTCCTGCATCTAGTGTCCTCTGGGATTACGCAAAGAGGTGGTAGTGCAAGCACTAACAGTGACCAAGTGCGGGTAGGGTTCTAGGGGTACCCTGGTCACAGGGTGCTGACTGTAAAGGCTGTGCCATGGGCGGCGAGGCCTCTTGCTGCTGTGTGGCCCAGCGCTGTGGCCCTCTCTCTCCTATCAATGGCATTGCTCCAAGCTCTGGGCCACTCATGCCCAGGGACCCCCGAGTGCTGCTGCAAGGGAAAGAGATCTGAAGAGCTTTCAAATGTGTCCACGAGCAGGTTTCCCGTCACAGGTCCCCTGCAGACCCCACCAGTCACGGGGGCCTCCTGAGACTGGCAGCTTGACATGCGGGATGAGGACATTGCTGGTCCTCTCCGGTCATCTCTAGGTCACAAGAAGCTGTTTCTCTATAGACTTCCCTATTCTAGGAGTGTCCAGCCCTTTCCCTGTACCACCAGGGGCTCTAGGTTGAGATCGGGCCTGGGGCCCCTCCTGTAGGCCTCTGAGCAGCCTTCGGAGCAAACCCAGAAGCCACATGGACACAAGAGTAGGGCTGTGTGTGGAAATCAAGCACATCTGGCCAGCTCTCCCTAGAACTGGCATGTCAGGGCCCTTTGAAGGGGGACCAAGGAATTCCTAATGTCAGGCGAGGTGAAAAGGCTTTGGTGCTGGAAAAGCAAAGGCTTTGCTCGGATCTGCTGGCAGAGACATGGCACGCTGGCCAGAGGGTGCCGTGAGCAGACTCTCCTTCCCGAGAGGAGTTTCCACCTCCCTGGGCGCCTGATCCCCTGCCCCGCTGCGCTGGGTTCCATGGTCTCTTTCCTTCTGTTAAGATGGCCCAACCTTGGTCCTGTCCATGTGTCACCCACAACTCAAACACGCGCGTCTCTCTGTGGGGACGCCGAGCTGAGCAGCACTCACAGCACTCTACGCCCCTTCCGCATGGGGCAGTGTTGACCTAGAAAGTGCTGGCTGGAGTCCAACCAAGTGAGGAAGCGCATGATGACTTGCCGCCATTGTGCCACGTCCCAGTTCTGGGAATAGAAGTCACCGGGGTGGTTTACCAGAGCACATGACACTAGTGTGGCACCCATGCGGCACCCTGGTCTGCCTCCTCCACTTCCTTCCATCACACTGCGCCACACTGCCTCCCCGTGGCGGGTGGGCACGCATGCTGGGTGGCGTGCCTCGCCCTGACCCTCGTGGTCCTGCTGCGGAGCGCAGGGCCTCTGGGGCCTGCCCATGTGCTATTCCATTTCTCTGCACTTTTAGTTTTGCAATCACAGAAATCACTGCTAAATGTCACTGTTTGGAAAGCCCTGTGCTGCTCGGGTGTGCCAGGAAGCCAGATAGGAGACCCGCATCCGTGCGGGGGAGGAGGGAGGCTGCCGCCTCGGGTCTGCGCCTCACAGCCTGCGGTGCCCACTTCTTGGGGGGCGTGGTGTCTGTGTGCACAGTGACCCCCACACCCATGTAAGCAGCCTGGGGAGACCTCGGCACAGGACAGAGCCCCGCCCAGCACAGGGCCCTCAGGAAGGTTGCGCAAGGAAGGTCTGCCGCAAGGGCTCCGTCCAGGGCACAGTCCTGCTGTGCTTTTCACATCCGCCTGTCCCCCAAAATGCAACCCTGCACAGCCAGTAGGGCACTCTGAGCTGGCCGGACATGGGTCCTCCCCACAGGGAGCCTTCTCTCCCCTGAGGGTTTGCTGAAGGAGTGAGCCCAGGTCGCTGTAGCCCTAGAGGGTCCTCAGTGGACAGCAAGAGCTCTAGCCACTGCAGCAGAAGGAGAACATTTGCCAAAGTGGCTTCAACACGCTCAAAACAAACTTATTAGTTACTGTGGCCCATCACCATGGCAACCAAACAGAACAGAAACAAACCGTTAGTGCACAGATTTATTACTGTGGAAGGGTTAGCTAATACCATTCCAGAGGTATATTATTTTCCACTTTCAGTTGTAATAAAATTTTTTTTTAAACTAATTTAAAATCCAGCTAGAGAGGCCAGTCCAGCTCGCATCTGAGTACATGACCAGGGTGCAGGCAGACCCCACAGCTGCAGGGCTGGCAGCTGCCTCCCTGCTGGCCAGAGTGACAGCCGCCCGGCCATGAGTGCAGTCCCAGCCCAGCTCCAGCACCGGCAAAGCCTCACCTTGAGGACTCTAACTCTCACCTGTGCAGGCAGGGACCCTGGCGCTTCTCCAGGGCAGCAGCAGCGCGGCCCCAGGCTGGGGGCGCCCTGCGGGCCCTGGACGGGGTGCTGTGCTTCCTCCTTCCTGTCCTCCAGTATCTCTGCAGACCCTGCCCAGGCCCTCTGCTGTCGTGCCAGACTGGCAGCAGCTCGGTGACACATAGGTGGGTGTGGCCGTGGGCCAACAAAACTGTTCACAAGAAGCCACATTCAACCTGACAGCTGGCCCAGCAGACACGGCCAGCAGAAGGATTTTTTTTTTTCTCTGAATGCCTTCAGGGCAGGTTTGGCTGGCTGGACTTGTGGGGATTGAACCACAGCAACCTGAGCCTCACGGCTTTGTTGAAACAGCCACTTAAAGAGCTGAGCTAAGGGGCAGGCCCCCAACACGGCCAGCAGAGATCAGTCAGTCCAGGAGGGGTGCGCAGCCAGGGCGCCCAGTCCATTCTTGTGTCCAGTCCAGCCAGCTGGAGACCCCCAGCCCCAGGGACACGTAAGCCTGCAGGAGCTGGGGTACCTGAGGCCCAGGCTGAGGCAAGGAGGCCCCTGCTGGCGCCTCCCCAGGTCATACTTCTGTGTTCTGGTCATAACAGCAGTGCCCGCTCCCCTGGAGGCCCCTCTGTGCCCAGTGTGATCCTCTGACCATGGCGACGGGAACCCTGGATTCCCCAGCCATGCTCCTCCTGCCAGAACCCAGGGCTGGCCTCTGCCCCTGGTCACCCTTTGACCCCAGGCAGCTAAATGACACTGGTGAGGAGCCCCCATCGCTGTGTTGACTGGCAGCTATGTGGGCACTGTTCTCTGGCCTTGTGGGCCCAAGCAATGTGCCCAGGTGCTTGGCCTCCCGGGACCCCTCCTTCTTCCTAAACCCTACAACCCAACTTCCCAACACAGCTCCTTGCCTCCCTTCCCTCCTGTCCCTGCGCCAAGCCTGATGCCTGGCCAGGTCACATCTCTCCGGGGCTTCTGTCTCCCTCCTTACAGCCCCTGCCCTGGTCCTTGGCACCTCTGAGGCCCGCAGCAGCAGCAGCCTCCATGATGGTGCCCACACTGCTCCCTGGGGAGCTGGCTCGGCCCTTCCTGCCACTCGTGGAGGGCTGTGTGGCTTCTGTCATGCTGTGAGAGGCGCTCATCTGTCTCAGGGCCACAGCCCTAAAGGATCTGGCACCATCCTCCGTGGTATGACGTCCAGTACAGCCATCAAGAGACGCTTGAGCTCAGACCCAGCTGGTCAGGGTGGTGCGGGACACAGTGTGCGTCCCACAGGCCTTTCCAGGCCTCCTCCGGTTTTCCATCCCTGACCAGGCCGCAGTCTCAAAATCCTCCAGACCCCAACCCCACGGCGCCCCCCTGCTCTGGGGCCCAGCTGGGCCCTCCACATGTGGCTCTGCAGGCACAGTGCTTGTGTGGATAGGGAGGAGACCCTGCCAGGGCAGAGCGTGGGAAGGTACGCAGGGCTCTGGGGAGGCTCCTTTCTGCTCAGAGCTGGGAACCAGGGCATGGCGGAGGGCAAGAGCGGCCGGGGAGACGCGTGCCACCGCTGAGAACCAGCAACACGGCGAGGAAGCAGGAGCGCTGAGCAGACGGGGCACCTGGGGCTGGCGGAGGGGAGGACCCAAGCGAGTGTGAGCGTCTTCCTGCGTTTTCTGCCGCTGCAGCTAAGCACACCTGAGGCTGCACACTTCTAAAGAGGAGTGTGGCCCCGGATTCTGGTGGCTGGATGTCTACACAGCGCGGCACCAGTGTTTCCAAGGGCCCCGGCTGTGTCACAGCACAGGAAGTGGACAGGCAGTGTAGAAAGGTCCAAGCACAAGGGTGGACTCGCTCTGTACCAGCGCGCCCTCCTGAGCACGGGCCAGTCCCCTGAGACCCAGCCCACTCCCACCAGATGCGCTTAATCTCTTGCGAGGGCAATCGATGGCCTCCTGCCAGGCCACACCTCCTACTGCCTCCACCTCATCCTGACAGCCCAGCTCTAGGTACTCGACCCTGGAGCACAGACCACTTTAGACCACAGCAGCTGAGCGCCAGTGGAGACGGCCGCGCTGGGCTGAGGCCCGGATGTTCTCTCGCCAGGTGCTGGCGCAGCTGTCCTGGCAGAGAGCAGACAAGGTCGGACAGTGCACAGAGTGGGGTTCTGCAGCAGCTAAGCAGGCTAAAGCCAGAGGGAGGAGGGGGCGGGGTCCTGAGGCGTGGACGAGCAAGGCCACGCCCCTCGCCCATGGCTCCCAAGGACCCTCCCCGCGCCAGGCGCCTCCAGCCCGCCAGCCCCTGGCCGCTTGTGCCCAGGGCACGCCCTCCTCTCCTCGGACCAAGGAGCAGGCCATGTGCTCATAGTCCCCAAAGCTGCGGGAAACTCAGAAAAGAGCAGGGCAAACCCGAAAACAGAAGAACTGTGGACAAGAACGCGGATCCTGAAGCGATGGCGTGCCATTTTCTCAGGATTAACTAAGAAATACCAATGATTGCTTTGTTTTTCCAATTCGAAATTAATGCCACTGGCAGAACTACCATGAAATGAAGCCAACGAAAACTGGAGCTGCACTCAGTAAAAGTTTTTATAGGTTAAAGAGTGAATGAAAATTCACTGTTTACATTGAAAACTATGAAAATTAAACTAGGAAAAAATGAGAAATCACCAACAGAAGATGGAGCCGACAGCATTTAAAAGCGCACATGTTAAATTTAAGATTTCTATTGACAGAAATAAAAACTGTTAACAACATTTAGATGTTGATCTCTGTGAATTATTCAAGAAATTTGCCTTCGTGGGAATAACAGCCTATAAAGAAAGCACACTGTACCAGAAGGTACAATTGTCAAAATTAGATGTGCAAAAACTCACAAGAAAGGATCAGTCATTATGGAGAAGACTGAAGACTGGAATGGTGACAGAAGAGCTGAGCGGGTGACAGCAGGGCCATGTCAGCCAGACGCATCCTTCCCAGTGGCAGCAGTAGGTCACTGCCAACTGACCAGCCCCCAGTGGCAGGGGACACAGGCTTCGTGGGCAGCAGGCTCAGGCCCGGTGGTCAGGCCCTGCATGCGCGGCAGGTCATGTTCCAGAGCTCAGGGACAGGGAGGACAGCGGTCCCTCTCTGGGAGCCTCCGGGCTGCACGTCTTCAATCCCTGGAAAGCCAGGAACCCCATGGTTGGGCGTGGGCATCCAGGGGAGGACGTGGGTGGACTGTCCACAGGGAGTGACAGCTGCAAGAAGGACCAGCTGGGGTCAGGGGATGGTGGGTACAAGGGGCCTGGCCTCCAAGGCCCTGGCTCAGCAGAGCCCTGGCGCCCAGCTGCCTCCACTTACCGTGGTGGCTCCACCTGATCCGCTGTCCTTCACCTACCCACGTGCATGCCACGACAAGTGGTCTGTACTGAGGCCTGAGGCCACGGGTTCCCTGCGCTGCAGTGTCCTCAGCAGAACCTAAAGCTGATGGAGGAAGAAGGTTGCTGAAGGCCACCTCCGGGCCTTCATACTACAGGAATACTACAGCACTGTAGCGGGCCTGGAGACACCTTTTCAAAGGACCACTGGGCTCCACTGTGACGTTCTGAAGGAGTGGGGGGAGAGCAGCCCGGGAGAGGGTGGGGCAGGCCTGCTACTGAGAGGCCAATGCCAGTGCTGCTCCTGCTCGGCTGTCCTTCTCGCCTGCACTCTGGCAGGGGGAGTGTGATTCCTCAGCAGGCACAAGCAGCTCCTGAGGGCGCCAGCCTGACAGGGACGCAGGTGCACAGCACACAGGGAAGCAAGGAAGCGGGTTCTGTAGCCCCGCCCAGCCTCTGGGTCTGCCACTGTGACCTGGGGGGCTGCTGCCCCCTCCCTGGGCCCACCCAGCATCTCGGCATCTTGATCTGAGATGCAAGGCTGTAACAGTACTCCCCCACCACCACCACGGGGAGCTGCGACTGTGCAGTGACTGTGCGAGGCCTCATCCCCGCTGTTAGTCACTGGGGTCACCTTGGCTACAGCTGGGCAGGCCATCCCTAGTTCCCACCCAGAAAACAGCGGGCTAATCCAGAGCCTTATGGTCCCTGAGACAGTGTGATTAAAACCAATAGCTCAGTGGAATAAGCGCTTGCCTGGCAAGCACAAGGGCCTGAGTTCAATCCCCGGTTCT
>NDGN011490424.1:0-13208 GCA_002564285.1 Tympanoctomys barrerae | reverse complement strand
TCAATAAAATTAATTTTTTTCAGAATTTTATTGAATAAAATTAATTTTTTTAAAATCCAGATCCTGATGGACTCATAGCAGAATTGTACAAGAAATTTTGAGAAGATTTATTGCCAATTTTTCTCAAACTCTTCAATAAAATTGAAAGGGAAGCAATTTTCCCAAACTCATTCCTGGAGGCAGGTATTACTCTGATTCCAGAACCAGAGAAAGTTCTAACTAGAAAAGAGAACTACAAGCCAATCTCTCTAATGAATATAGATGGAAAAATCCTCGATAAAGTACTAGCAAACAGAATGCAGCAAATCATCAAGAAGATTATACATCATGACCAAGTAGGATTCATTCCAGGAATTCAGGGATGGTTCAACATATTCAAATACATAAATGTAATACACCTCATCAATGGAACCAAGAACAAAAGCACATGATCATCTCAATCAGTATAGGAAAAGCTTTTGGCAAAGCATAACTCTCATTCATGATTTAAAAAAACCCTACAGAGAATCAGAATAGGTCATCTACATCTCAACCTGATAAAAGCCACCTATGAAAAACCAACAGCCAACATCATACCAAATGGGCAAAACCTGAAGGCTCTCCCTTTAAAATCAGGAACAAGACAAGGATGTCCACTGTCTCCACTCCTATTCAATATAGTTCTAGGAACATTAGCTAGAGCAATTAGACAAGAGAGATAAATGAAAGGAATAAGAATTGGAAAATAAGAAGTGAAATTATCATTATTTTCAGATGACATGATAGTCCACATAGAGGACCCCCAAAGCTCCACCAAGAGTCTTGTAGATTTAATCACAAAGTTTAGCAAAGTAGCAGAGTACAAAGTCAACACCCTAAGATCAGTAGCATTTTTGTACACAATGAAAGCACTGAGAAAGAAATTAGGGAAACCATACCTTTTGCAATAATATCCAAAAAAAAAAAAAAAAAGAAAAAGAAATACTTAGGAATCCATCTCACAAAGGATGTTTAAGATTTATAAAGTGAAAATGATGGTGTTCTGAGAGAGATTAAAGAGGATTTCAGAAAATGGAAAAATATTCCATGCTCCTAGATGGAAAGAACCAACATTGTGAAAATGGCCAGACTCCCAAAACTGTTATACAGATTCAATGGAATCCCAATTAAAATACCATTAATATACCTCACAGATCTATAGGAAACTTTTCTCAAATTCATTTGGAACCTGAAGAGACCCATAAGATCAAAAGCAATCCTGGGAAACAAGGGAAAGACAAGAGGCATCACAATCACTGACCTGAAATTATACTATAAAGCTACTGTGAAAAAATTAGCATGATATTGGCATAGAGACAGACCTGAGAATCAGTGGAACAGATTAAAAGAGGCACACACAACTGCAAACAAATTCAGTCATCTTATCTCTAATAAAGTGGCTT
Organism: Tympanoctomys barrerae; assembly: GCA_002564285.1. NCBI lineage: Eukaryota > Metazoa > Chordata > Mammalia > Rodentia > Octodontidae > Tympanoctomys > Tympanoctomys barrerae. The sequence continues at coordinate 11,787 of NDGN011490424.1, read as the reverse complement.
AACATGCTCACTGGAAGAAAGATAGCCTCTTTATTAAATGCTGTTGAAAAACCTGAATTTCCACATGCCTATCACCATACACAAAACTACAGTCAAAATAGATCAAAGATTTAAATATTGAAGCAGAAACACTAAATCTTCTGGAGGAAAATGTAGGTAGAAATCTTCTAATCTCAGCAAGAGATATGATGATAAAATTGATAATATATCAACCACCGTTAATCGGCTATTATTGGTTGAAAAATCTGTAACATGTACTGTTGTATGTTGCACTGTATGTTTCATTTCTGATTTTTGTTCTTCCTTTGCTTTTACTTTTTAAAATAAAATTAAATTAAAGAAAAAAGAAATCTTAACGATATAGGGGTAAAGAGTTTGTAAATAAAAAATAAACTGCATGGGAAATACTACAGAGAATCAACAACTGGGATCTCATCTTTTTGAAAAGTTTCTTCACTTCAAAGCAAATCTCCAACAGAGTGAAAAGAAAACTAACAAACTGGGAAAACAATTATAGCCAACTTTCTCTCCAACACAGGGCTTCTATCTAGAACATATAAAGAATTTTAAAAACTCAGGTCCCTCAAATTCAAAGACTCAATCCAAACATAGGCATTGAGATGAACATACATTTATCAGAGAAAAAATACAAATAGGAAGTAAATACATGCAAAATGTTCAACATCATTGGTCATTCAAGAAATGCAAGTTAAAAGAACACTAATATTCTATCTCACCCCAGAAAGAATGGCTAACATTAGGAAGTCAACCAATAACAACTGCTAGAGGGGCTGTGGAGAAGAAGGAATACTTTTCCACTGTTGGTGGGAGTGCAATCTGGTGCAACCACTATGGAACTCAGTGTGGAGATTCCTCAAAAAGTTTGGATGAAGATCCCATTCAAACCAGTCATTACCCTCCTGTATATTTCTCCAGAAGAACTGAAAACTTCAAACCATAGCGATGTATGTGAACCCATGTTTATAGCAGCATAATTTGTTGTAGCTAAATCCTATAAACAATCCAGATGCCCATCAACTGAAGAATAGATAAAGAATATGTAGTATTTTTACACAATAGAGTATTATTGAACTATAAGACAGGATAAATGTGAGTCTTTTGTTGGTAAATGGATGCAACTAGATAACATACTCTTAAGTGAAATAAATCAGATTTGTATGTGCAAACTTCACATAATCTTCTTGTGTGTGAGAACCTCAAAGAAAAAATAGAATTGGAAAGTACAATTTATACTGGCAAAAGAGATTGAACTTATTCAAAAGGAGTTATTGAGTTGAAGCAAAATGCAGGAGTTGGAGTGGGGGAAAGAGATACATTTATGTATGTAAGTAGGATAGTTTGGACAACAGTGTTAAGCATTTCTGCTTGTCTATGGAAAGGAGCAGATAATTCTTAATTTGTTTTGTCTCCCTTTTCAATTTTTTGTACTTTTTTTCTTCTTAATTTCTTATACACCTCTCTCTTTTTTCTTTCTTCTTTCCAATTTTACATGCATATATCTGGTAATATGAATAACTGGTTGGAAGACAATGCAATGTATTACAAGAAATACTGTGAAATTCATGTTGTTAAGTGAAATTCTGTATCATTTGAAATACTTTTGTTTTAATGCTATTTTATACTATCTTTTTGTATTTTTTTAGGGAAGGGTCTACAGAATGTTCAGGATCTCAATACTAGATTGGACTCTTAGTTATTCTCCTGTTTACAGTCTCCCAAGTACTGGGATTACTGGTGCATGCCACTACACTGAATCTCAATCCCCATCTCAGTGAGTCCCAGGTACGAGACCAGCACGGCAGGTCTGGGGATCAAACTCCAGCCCCTGAACCTGCTTGTGGGTGCTTTAATCTGCTGAGCTATTTGGCCAGCCCTCAGACTGTCTTTAATAAAGAAGAAAAAAAAAGGAAAAACTTCAAACAAGGTTGCAAAATATAAAGTACAAGTAACAGATGTTAGAAAATCATTGACAGAGAAACCTAAAAGCTAGTTCCATTTAAAAATGAAGGTTAAAATGACAGCTACAATGGCAGAATAAGCATTCTAAAAAAATGGGTTTGAATAACAAAATTTTATAATTTCATGTAAAAAATGAAACTATGAAACTTCAAAATTGCAAAATGTCACTCCACATAATTGTTCTGCGAAGTCAAATGTAGAATTTAAGATATCATAACATACTGTCGCTATTGTCTGATTTCCACACAAAAAGAGAAACAATAAAGTTTGCACCATTTCTTCATAATACTGTTTTAGGCAGCTGAGCTAGCTAGAAACATAGGCAGTCAGACAGGGCAAGGCTTTCAAGGAGACAGTATGAAGACAAGATGACTTTGCAACTGGGAGTGACAGAGCCCAGCTGTGGTCCAGACCTCAAGACAAAAGAGTAAACAAATGCAGACATATACCTCCCTAAAGACAGGCATCTGGGATTGATATTCTAAATGAGTCTCTCACCTTAAGGACCCCTGGAATTCACTGACCCAGTCATCTACTGGAAAAAACACTGTTCTGTATTCATACCTGCTGGCTATGTAACTCCCTTCTCCATTTGGTCTTGAATTTAGTCAATATTACCTGAGTGATTATGCTTGCAATCTTATTGGTCGACCATAGTTTTGTCTCACTTCAATCCAACTAGTGAGTTCCCATGTTTTCCATTTTGGATTCACCTCAGCTCATAGTTTTACGCTATGAAATCTCTGAAAAGACAGTTTCTGGGACAACATGCTCAGGTCCCCCTTCTGTTCCTAAGACAAGAGCTTTCTTTTCCCAATAAATATATTCTGCTCTTAACCTAGATTGTTCCTTAAATTCATTCTTCAGTTTTAGAGAACAAGAGCTTGGCCCACACATCTTTCAGATTGAGAGTTTCATTCCCCTATATCAAGACTATCACATTGCCGGTATGAGTAGATTTCATTTAATAACCTAAGGAATGATTGAATAAATATGTTTTTATAATTTTAGCTTCATTTTTCAAGGCAAAGTCCAATAAAACTTTTGTTCACTATTAAAACTGATTTTCATTGAGATAAATTTACTTTTAAGAAGCTTATTAGCAGAACAAAGTTATAAAGCTTATTAGACTGAGGTAACAAATGTTCTTTCATTTACAGTTTCTCATTTGCCTATGTGTAAATGGAAGCCTCTTAGATATGCTGCTCTCTATTATTATTCATAAGCAAAAGATTCACCTTCAATCTTCACCTTTGCTCTTGTTTTTTTAATCAGGACAACTGTGATATTTTGTTATGTATGTCCTAGGTTCAAGTGACAATGACTTCTATAGCTGGGTTGACTCCTTTGATGAAAATTCAGGTTACAAAGTATGTTTTATATTTTCCAGTGCAACAATTGTTGAGGCTTAATTTGAAACCCATCAAATCATGAAGAATCAGCTCTAAGAACAGAAAGTGCTGAGAGTGAATATTCATTCATTACAAGAAACCATTCATCACATTTATGTTTATGGAGTAAATGTATATCCAAGATGACAAAGAGGAAAATAAAAGTTAATATCTTGGGAAGATACCCTGGCAGGGTTCCCAATTCAATTAAGTATCATGAACTCTTAAAAGTCCCATTTAAGACTCTTCAAAGCTACTTTTTCTGAAAAGCCATTGTCTTTCAACCAGCAGTTTGAAGCAAGATGTGTAACAGACTGAAATATCCTTTCTGCATTTGAAAGCTTCAAACCTTTCCACACCAAAGGATTTATGACTGTTTGTGATATATTCAATCATTTCCCCTGTATTTTTTCCTGGCACTATGTTGAAAGAGTGATTTAAACATTAAGATTTATGTGCCATTTATAGTAAATGCAGTCAGTTTGTTCTCAAGAGGTGTGATCTGGCTGCCATCTGGCTAAAGTAATGACTTCTTTCCTGTTAGCGATAAGGCAGAAAGAAAAAGGAAAATGTGAAAAGAACCAGAGAGCCATATTCCTAAATAAATTCTAGGCAACAGATGTAATAGCAAAGATGTTAAAAAGCATCGGTTTGGTATCCGATAGATTTGAGTTCAAATCTTGAGTCTACTTTCCAGATATATGAACCTGATGGAGTATATGACCATTCTGAGCTTTAATTTCCTCATTGGTAAAATGGAAACAATAATAGGCTTATTGTGAAAAAATAAGATAATACATAACAGTGGTAAGCACAAAATATGACAGACTCATTAATAAAATTATAGGTTCTTATTGTCACCATTAAAATACTTTATAATAAGTGAAAGTTGATATTTTAAATTGCTTAACCACTAGATTACTCTTGCTCAACATGCGGTATTGGAAAAATTTGCATCAACAACTCAGAGTGGGTTAAATGTTTAAAAACACTCATTTCTAACTCCTATGTAGATCTATTTCATTTTCTGACTTCATTTATCTTTGGAAGAATCAGAAAATATTTTGAACACTTGATGTAGTATATCTCTAGCTGGTAGTCAACTTATTACACCCAGATAAATTGAACTAGCATGGTGCTGAGTGCAAAAGTTTCACCTGAGGGTTGTTTCCAGCAGCATAAAGACAGAGCAAGAGAAGCTACTGGAATGCTGTTAGGGTTGCTGTTTTGAGAAGCTATTGGAGCTGTTGGAAGCTGCTTATTCTCTTGGGGTGTTCTGTTGGAGGACCTTGTCATGCTGGCTTTCCTGATGAACTTTGGAGAACCTTTAGTCTTCATCTTGAGCATCACTTCCTGGTTTTGGAGAAGATAGTGCACTGCTCAGTCCCATGGAGATGCTTGTCACATTGGCTTTCCTGATGGGAATCCAATTGTCTTCATCACTGGAGGAGCTTTGGACCTCATTGTTGCTGAGGATCACTATGTTACTTTTAGAGGAGCTCTGGTGCTTACCTTGGGTGCTGCTTTCTAGCTCCAGTTCGGATCCCTCAGCCTGCTGGCACAGATCCTTCATCCTACTGGCATAGACTTCCTAACTTCCACCACTGACCTTTGGGTCTTTTCAGAACAGATCCATGAAGCAGGACTGCATGAGACTTTGTTGTGGGCTTTTGGCCTCCAGTTAGATTTCTGGGAGGCATTTCTATGAGCTCAAGTTTTTCATCTGGACCCATTTGGATATCAGAATCCAGGCCCTTAGCTAGAGTCTTTAGTATTTAGTGTATGGATAGATTTTCTGTACTTGTATATGATTCTTAGGTGATTCTTTATAAACTAATATTATAAAATGTGTCCTGTACTATATTGTTTACCTTGAAAAAAAAAACCCAAACCATGGCACCTGGTTTAGGCCAGTCACTCCTTATCTTTGAGAATGCAAGGAGTAAAACAGATATGTTCTTTGCCCCTCTAAAACCTACATTCTAGAATGTCAGCTTTTCCCTTGCTGTGACAAATACCTACCACCCCAGCCTAAAGGAGCAGATGTTCAATTTAGCTCACAGTGTCAGAGCACTCAGTAAATGATTGTTTGTCTCTAAAACAAGTGAATCATAGCAGAGGGGCTTGCTGGAACAAAGCTACTTAGCTTATGGAAGCTGGGAAGTATACAGTAGTGTCAGAGAAATAGGGACAAGGAGCCAGATTTAGTATCAAAGGTCACACCACCATGCTTCACCCAGACACATCTTGAATTGTCTTCACTCATGCACTGGGTGGTTCCCAAAATAATCATGTAGACACAGTCTTGACCATCACACAGTAGTCACTGTTATTTATAGAACTAAATAAACAATATAGTTATGAGACATGTGCCAAAATGAATAGGCTGGTGATATATAACCTAAGTTGGTAAGTTCCCTGAAAATAGGGTGACATGGTGAAGTTTTTCAGAGAAGGTTATATCTGAGCTCATACTTGGAGAAGGAAACTGAAACTACCAACTTCTTCCTTCCTAGAGAAAGCGTAAAAACCCAGCAGCTCAGAATCTTGAAAATCTTGGCATGCTGACAAATAAGAAAAATGTAACCATAATATAGTGGAAGACAAGAATAATATGAAATTATATTGTAAATTTTGGAAAAGAAAAGTTGAAGCCCTGCCAATTATGCACCACTCAGTGTATTTGCTTCCTATTATGCATTTATCCACTTAAAAATAACTTTTCCAGGATTATGCCCCCAGAAAAAGAAACCATCCTAAGGTAGATTAGTGGGATAAACCACAGTTCCACTTACATTGCTGTTTATAACTACAATTAATGCCATCATCTTTCTTTCTAAATAACTCTCCAGAGTCTACTTAACATTTCTCCTAGTCCAAGTGGCTTGTTTGGTGTGGTTGCCCAGTCACTGATAAGGAATTAAATCACCAGTCACCATGGCATCCAATGGACTTTACCACTGCTATCAATGTTAAACAAGGCTCAAGAGAATATCATTTATATAGTATCACGTTGTTCCCAGTCATATGCTTCCTTTTTCCCATTGTGTAATAACCATCTTATTTCATTCTAGTGTTCCAGGTCAATGACTCTTGTCTGATGGGAAGCCCAGACTAACTGGATAATAACTATCCCTAGAACATCTCAGGATATAAAATTTATCCTATAACACAAGAAATTTTTTTCTAGGAATGAGAAACTCATGTCTATGAGAGCAAAGCATTCATGGACTCAACAGTGCATATATGGATTACTGAGTGCAACAGTATATGGAACTATTCTGATTTCCACACTTTGGTGCAAGCACCAAAATATTCCACATGTTTGGGACATAATACTATGTGATCATCATTGATTCCAGTGCAAGGGTCAACAAATTTCTTTTTACTGAAATTCCAGGTATTATTTTAGGCTTTGCAAGTCTTATCACAGCTACTCAAATCTTTGTCACAACTACTTAAATTTTTAGGATGAAAGCAGTTATAGACACACTGTAAATGCAAAAGTGTTACTATATTCTAATAAAAACATTATTTATCACAGAATCTCAAGCTGGACATGGTCCTTGGATTGTAGTTTTTGGCCTCTAATTTAAAATGTTTAGTAAATTCTTGGAGAAAACATTTCATTTTTCACAGGATAACAGATCTTAGCTGCTGTCAGCATAAAAACATTAAAAGGTCATTCCATCACCCAGTTAGATACTGGCAGTTTCTCAGTATGGCCTCCCATCTAAGAAGTCCCACCAGCATGCCCCTTCTATGCAAGTAGGACTTTTGAACTTATTTAATATCATGTGGTATGCCTGGTTATCTACTAATGGGTTGAGTATCTTATAATCATCAATAATCATACATGTTATATTTCATGTGGATATGAACTAGTATTAATCTCTGTTTTGAAAGAGATGGAAAATGATGCCTTTGCAAAATCACCAAATCATTGCTTGCCTATCACATGTCTGAGACTAGGTTAATACCCTGGAGTAATGTTACTACACTTGGCATAGCAGCTGCAATTTGGATTGCTATTTTGTTGAGTTTTCTACAATGTAGTGTCATCCAATAGAACCTGAAAAGTTTCAGGTGATAAGGCTGGTATAGTACATAAGATCAGACATCTCTGTCTTAGTCTTAATCTCTGCCCTTCCTTTTGGATTGCAGTATTGTTTTCCACTTATCATCTTGACTAGAAAAGGGGTACTTGGTTTTGATGGCTTCCACCTAACCTTCCTGACTGTGATGTATTTTCTCCACAGGACAGGAAAGCAGTGTGGGAGTTGTACAAGTTACAGATTACATGATTGAAGATAGGAATAAGGGTTTAAAAAGAGCCATTTCTAGCCCAGAGCACTGTTTATTACCTGGCCCACATGATATCTATTCTAACAGGAGTTCATAACAAATTCTTCACATACATGGGTGTAAATATCACCTCAGACCCTACATTCAAGTCCTTGAAACAATTTTCATAAAAAATGTGCATGAGTCTTCTGGGCACCAAAGGCAGAATGCTGTGGGTTTTTTATTTATTTTTTATTTATTTATTTTTATCAAGATGGACTCCTAAAGTCCCTTGGCAGGATCTTTAAGAGGTGATTTGATAATGTAAGCTTTATATCTACATGATATGGTAGGTATAGCTTAGTTAGAAGAGATGGGTCCCTGTAGGTGTGAGCCAAAGGTGATATCTCCCTTCCTGAATCCTAGTTGGACCCTCTCTGCTTCCTGTCCTACATGCTGAGTACCTTTTCCTTCGCTATAACCCTCTGCCATGCTATTCTGCCTTGCTGCCACAGACTACTGACTGAAACTTCTACAAACTCTGAGCCAAAATATATGTCTCCTTTATTGCAGATCTTGGATATTGTATCTCAGTTACACAGAAAGAAATTTAGACTATGTCATGGATCTGATAGGATGTGGATTGCACATCATAATGCTTACTATACAATAATTCAATATTTTGGTGACTCTAAAGCTCTAGAAATCCTTCAATACCATTCTAGTGGAAAAGGTACTTTAAGACAGGTTAATTCTTCAATATGTGATCAAGAAGTATACAGAGTAAATGAGATCTGCTCAAGTACCCAAGAATTTTTATATTACTTCAGTTGCCTTCGATGTAATTCATTATTATTTCCAAAGATTCAAGACAATTACTCACTTTATTTCTTCCCAAGAAAATTTCTTCCAATTTTATAAGTGAGGAAGCAAAGTCATAATATTTAGAGTATAATGAGTTGATATGCTTCCCATAAAGGCAATCCTACAACTGAACTTCTTGCTAAACTGATTTTCCTGTGGACAAATAACATCAGTATCAAAGCCCTCTCACACTCCTCTCAATTGGATTTTTGAGCCTGCACACATAAAAATATTCAAGACAGAGATTTATTTTAACATTTTGTTGTCAAGGAATCATACAGTCATTTAAATATTTGTTAAACAGCTATGTTTTTTAGAAATGTAAAATGTGGGTTTTTATAATACTAGCAACTCCCAGAAGTAATGTCTGCAATTTCTTTCATCATCACTTAATGTGGTGAATGGAACTTTTATATCTTTACTATGCATATTTTGAAATAGGTAAGAACTCTAAAAATAGGTAATCACTGGTGCATTAACTTCTTAAAACTAAAGAATTAGTAAAGTTCATAGGCAAATTCTTAGTCCAGTTTCAATATTTGAATGCAATTCAATTCAGATCTAAATCCCTAGAGTCTTCAAAAGAACAAATGATCCCTAGTACCTGGATGCACCATGTTCTACTCCTTTTTATTTCTGGTGATACTTGTATGGTAACATTACTTTGGAAGAGAAAAGAATCATACATTACTGTCAATCAACAAATAATGAAAGTTGGCCATGAAATTGAACTCAGAACTGTGTTTTAGCTACCAACATGTTTAGATCCTTTCAGAATGCTACAATTAAGAATTTAACTTAAATATTATTTAAGTAAACCAATTAATATGCAACATACATAATTAAGCAAATCCATGTCATTTATAAATAATGATCAGCTTTGGAGATTAGTCTTACATATAAGCATCCTTACCTTGATGTGTAGAATGTGTTTGGGAAGATAGAAATACATTACAGTTGGAAAACTGGTAAGCTAATTTATACCAGTACTGTAGGTTTATCTTCTTGATTCCACATTTCTAGAAAATATTTAAGACTATAAAGAAGCCTCAACCTTTCTTGGGTTCAGAGTAAACTGAAGATGGATCTTTTTGGTTTATATCTACACAGAAGAGGTTCTGAATATTTCCCAGACTCTAGCACAACATCCCTCATCACTATAAGATATGTCACACATGCTAAAATGTTATGAAGGTCACGTTATTATCCCCATTTCACAGAGAAACATTCTGAGACATGGATATATTAAATGTCTGACTCTAGGCCGCATGACTAATGAGAACAGACATAATTTAAACCTTCAAAGTTTGCTTGGAGAATTTGTGGCTTTAGTTATTTTACAATGTTGACTTATGCCCATATTATTTATTAACAATAGCAGTAAAACCAGGAAAAAGAAAGTGAAGGAAAAAATAGGAATGAAAAATACATAAATCATGCAAATAAAGATGATTACCCAGTTTAATCCTGGTCTGTTACTCATTCAGGCATCTGTATTTGATTTGCCAATCTTCATGAGAATCATGACTCTCAATGGATCACAAATGTTTCCAACAACTTTGCTTTTGGTGGTTGTATTAGTCATAATTTTCCAGAGATAGATAGATATATAAGAAGATAATTATTATAGAAATTGATTATAGTGCCTGAGATTAGTTGTCAACAACGTGGAAAACTGGGAAAGCTGGTAGTGTAATTCAGTCCAAGTTCAATGGCCCAAAAACCAGGAATGAGGATGGTCTATGGCAGGAGAAAATGGATGTTCTACTTCAAATTCCCACCCCTGCATGTTTTGCTTCTGTTGGGGCCCTCAACACTTTCAATGATTTCCACCCACATTGGTGAGAGCCATCTGCTTTATTTAGTCTACTAATACATATGAAAATCTCTTCCAGAAATACTCTCACAGACATGCCCAGAAGTGATCGTTTTAGCAGTATCTGGGCATCTCTTAGCCAAGTCAACCTGACATAAATTAGCCATCATGGTGGTGTTGAAAATATTGTTACTCAGGCCACTCTTTTCAGTATGCTGAGTTATTCCAGTGGTATATTAGTTTTGTCAGCTAACTAGTCTCTAAATTAATTGCACATGCATCTCTATCATATGTAATTCATTTTGGGGGCTGTACTTTTTTAATAGACGTGTAAATTAAATTATACCTCATCGTTTTATGACTTTAAAAACAATATACTATCAAGGGCCATTCTATATAATTTTTGGGAAACATCGTTTTGTAATTAAATTGTGATTAATTAAATTGTGATTAATTAAATTGTGATTAATTAAATTGTGATTAATTAATTGTGGCCTTGTTTCCGACCTAGTATCTTGCCATGTGAGCCAGCTGTGGTATGTGAAAATGTAATTCCATGTGCCTCCAGTCACAGTTCAGACTTCAAGGGACCCACAATGCTGTGATGCTCCAGGGCAAGATTATATCAGTTGAGAATATACTGGTTTCTTGAAAAATCCAGTAATAATAATAATAATAATAATAATAATAATAATAATAATAATAATACAAACTTTCACCTGGGGCAAGGACAAACTTATTAACCTGTCATCTTTCCAAACTGTCCTCATCAACCAAAGATCCTCATTAGTTTATGATCACTACTTCTCTCTGAATCGTCAGAAGTGATCCTCATCAACATAAGATCCTTTTCAGCACAAGATCACTGCTGCCTTCTGAACCATTCCATAATTCTGTCAATCAATTTCCTCAATGTAAATGTGATCAATGAACACCAAGGTTCTGGCTGATTCATGGCCTTTCCTACCCTGTGAAAAATTGATCATCTCTGGTCCCCATTGCATTTCTATTTGTTTCTTGACCTTTATTTTCACTGTGCATGAGGACGTCTTGCAGAAAATTGTGGATTCACTGTAGGGGTCTCCAATAATATATGGCTAATGTATATGATTTAATAATAGTTACATTTAATTGAGATAAATTTTATTACACCTCTACTTAACAAACTTACTAGTAACATGTTTACAGATTTTTCTCTCCCTTCTTTCTAATTCTCTCTTTTTCTCTCTTTCTGCTACCTCTTTAGATTTTCTGTCCCTATATAATTAAAGTACAACCTATCACTGTAGTGTTCCATTCTGCCTTGTATCATTATGTATTTGTTCAAGTAATTTAGTATTTCACAGAAGCAAATTTCAGTGAATAATTAAATAATGTCATATCATATAGATACAGCTTAAAGGAATTTCTTTCTTTCTTTCTTTCTTTCTTTCTTTCTTTCTTTCTTTCTTT
>NDGN011490420.1:0-12292 GCA_002564285.1 Tympanoctomys barrerae | reverse complement strand
ATATATATATATATATATATATATATATATATATATATAATGTTACATGTTAGACTGTTTTATTCTACAGCATTTCCATGTTGTGTTGTCATGTTTTAATTTTCACAGCAACCATACAATGTACAGAGAGGAATTATTATTCCATTTTATAGAGGATGGAATTTATATGATGCTAGATCAAGTAAATTGCTTAAAGCTATGGAATCAAAATTATACCTAGGTCCAGTGGCAAGACTGTCCCATTTCCGTACATATGCTGAACACAGATGCTTCCAGCAAGGTATAGATTCCTCAACAAAATTTTTATTCACTCGAACACAGAACAATAGCAAGTAAGTGAAATGGGTTCATTCTCTCTTTTATTTTCATTAAGTTCTCACTCTTTACTTATCATTGAACATCTATTGCTGCTATGTCCTTGGCCAGCAATAAAAATTTTTGTAACATCATAAGGGTATTATAGTATTAAATATAATGATTTAAGTTTTTCATTGTCCATTTTCATGAGGCTAAAATGAACAAGCTGGAAACTATGAAATGAGGGAAATGTCTTCCAGAGAAGAGAGCAAGAAAATATCTGCTCTCTTTGAGAGCTGACTTCCAGAAAGAAGGCAAAAGCACAGAATGAAGCCCACTTGTCCAGACTTGAACACCACAGGTGTTAAGTCTCAGAGGAAAATGTGCTCTATGTCCTGAAGGATACATCAACAGAAGAACATTTGTCCCAGTTCTCAGTTGGAGCTGTAGAACGAGATGCTGTGGTGGCGATTCTTCACCATCACTGACTTGGAAATTACCAAAGCAGAGATGGGCAGAAAACTCAAGTCAACACTTCCAAGCTTGCCTCTTCCCCCGTGTGGTGTAGAAAGGAATCAGGAGTCCCTTGTCCCTGGAGACAGATGTAGAAGGACTGCTGAGAGGCCCCATGGTAACATGTTGATGGTGAGGGAAAGCCAGAGAGCAAGTGGAAGCTTCAGCCCAGCTCTGAGCATTCTCCAGAGCCAGGAAGAGCAGATGAACTCCCATGAGGAAGTGGACAGGAGCCTCAAGCACAAAAAGCAGGCCAGGAAACAGACTCTGAGTTATACCAGCTCTGAGCTACAACAGCTCAGAGTTTCACTAGAAGACTATTTGAGAGAAAAACATGAAACATATTATTAGTGTCTTGGGTACCGACCAAGGTACCCAAGACACTGTCATCGAACAACTCCTCAGAAGAAATCAACTGTATTCACCCAAAGCTAGCACAGCCATACTGCAGACCAAGGCAAGGCCAAGGCCCCTCCCACACCACCACCTTGAGATCCTCAATGACCTCTTGAAACTCAGGGCTACCTAGGGAAAAAGAAGAGGGAGAGAGGGAAGAGGCCTCTGGACCAGTTCAGACACCAGCTAAACAGGAAGCATCTGAAATACCCGAGACCTCATAAGGTTAAGAGTTTGGTTTATTTCTCCACTATAAGCACCACTGGAACAGGATAGGAAGGCCCTCATGAGAAAACTATACTAGTTATACAGTCAATAAGTACTGTTTGCCTTGGACATCTGAAAGAGTACACAGTGGGCACATATTCATTGTTCCAAAAGATAAGGTGCACCTAAATAACCCCCTCCTTTTTCAAAATACTTTTTCCTCTGTGGTTGCTCTATTTTTCTTTTCCATTCTCCCATTTTTCTTGGTTTTACTTGCCTTCAAAATGAGATAATATCAAAACAGAAAAGACAAAATGATCCTTGAAAACAGATGAGAATCTGTTCTATTGTTAGCTCATGTGGACACCAAAGCAAGGAAATTGAACCTTTTCGCCCATATTAAACTCTGCAAATTCAGAAAACACGCAAATTCACTACTAATAGAATGGAAATCAGGAGCTTTACGAAATGCTTATAAATCACTTTGCAAATATTGTTCTCTATAAATAATTCTTCTTTTTATTTTCCTATCTGCTCCCAAAAGAGAACGAAAGCATTGTCCTATTCTCTAGAGACCAGAAGAAAGTTAGAACTCCCTCCTCCTCTGCTGCATTTCCTAGCACCTGTTGACCGAATGAAATCTGAGACAGCTGGTTATCTAACCCCTTAGGGCCAAATGCTCTAAAAAATCACTTTGCGCAGCATACATTCTGATTCAGAATCTCTAAGCTAATTATCAGGGTTGTGATTCTCAACCTAATCATTTCCAGGATTCCTCCGGAGTAAGATGAAATCTGGAAATTAACACTTAGCATGCAGAATTGTACGTAGGCAAAATGCAGATGGCCCACACAGGCTTAAATCATTAAGGCATCTTCTATGAATTTTTATACTGCTCTTAGGTTCCTAAAGTGATCAAGAATCATTTACTGAGCACCCACTACTGTATACACACTGCATTTCGGAAAGAAAGGGACAGGTGACATTTCCTAGCCTTTGTTGAACTCAAGGGTTTGCATCAGTCAAAATGAAAATCACAAACACACAAACTCCAGTTATGGATTTTGATAATGCGCTAAGCTGCGGGCCCTGTCATTCTTTTTTCTAGCCTGTCCAGCAAAGCTATATTGAATCAAGGAGATTCAAAATGTACAAGGAGAAAACGAAAGAAGGATGGTTTGGCAAAGGATAGGGTGGAATTTTACTCATCATAGGAAACAGTAATTGGAAAAGCTCAAAGAGAAGGAATGGGATAAAAGATTTATCTGACAGTTGTTGAAATTTTCTTTAGTGCTGAACAGAAAATATACAAAACATGTGCAATCCATGATGTACCCGTAGTACCACAGCGCTGGGGGCTGGGTCGCATATGGTGAGGGTAGGATCCCAACACTGTTGCCCCTCATGCAACTTCCAAATTCTTTTGCAATAAAACCTACCCCCAGTTTCTTCTTCCTGTGTGAGCAAAGATCATTTTAAACTTCTACTTCATGGGGGAAGTCACAGAATTAAGAAAACACATGTAAAGTTTTTAGCATCTTAAGCACTGAGCAAAGCTATGGGCTGATATTGTTACTATTTTGAAATAAATTTCTGGGACTGGTCTTAGAAAAATGTAGATTTTAAGCTCCTGGTGCAGCACACAACACTGCAGAGCTACAAGTTCATTCATAAAATGTAGGGGAAGACTGTGGATTAACCACACTAAATATATGACTCATTTACAAAATAAGCTAATACTTCTTACATCAAGCCTTTTTTAAGGACTAAGTAATATCTTTAAATGCTTTGTGTAGCTCCTGGTACATAATAAGTGCTTTTTAAAAACCAAGTTCCTTTTATCAGTATACAATCATAATTTCTACTATCTAACATTACCAACTAGGCAAGGAAAACCTGGGGCTTGGGAAAAGTATGAAATGTAGAGGTGGGAAAGGAAAGGAAAACGTGTGAATGAATAAACTGAAAGGAATAGAATTTATTCTTTCTATGATAAAAATAAAAGCTGAGAACAGACGAAGCTAAAACAAACTTGTCTTGATTGCTACCCTAAAAGAAATTGCAATTGTTTGTATTATTTGCACTGCTTGTGCTACATGTGTGATAACCCACCCCAAGAAGGAGCTGTTACCTTCTCTCAGGTACTGCCACCCTACATTCTCACAGGATGGGCGCAGCACTTGTGCAGTCTCAAGTCTAAGAGAAGACCTGAAGTTCGGGTCAATATGACATCAGGTTCTTACCTATTGTGTGACACTGAGAACGCAGAGAAGGTGTTACAGAGAAACACAGGAAACAGAAGTGTCAAGGTGTTTGTAAGACAATATTTTTACCTCTAAATCCAGATATCTGAATTCATTTCACCATGATAGACAAACCCATTCCCCTAAACGTGTGCTTAGTTTTTATCATTTTTAAACTGTACACCATTTTAGACTATTTTTCTGGGATGAAGTGTTAAAAATTATTGTAGTCATGCTGCCAATCTACAAAAGTGTTTAAAGCCTACACTAAGCCATTCCCAGGCACAAAGAGAGATGTGTTTTTTTAAAGCCTGCCTACTCACCAAAAGAAAATTAACAAATTAGCAAGATAATGAAATAAACAAACACACACACACACACTGCATTTGGGACAGGAAATTAAACTCAAAAAAGAATTCAACTATTAAAATCACAACATACATTCTCATCTTCTACAGACACTTTCAATATTTCCATCAATAAATGTCAAATTTGAAGATATCCATGAGCTAGAAAACTAAGGCATACGTATGAAAGATAGCCAGGAGTATATTACAATGTGAAGAGAGCTGACAATACATAAAATAATAAATCATGTAAATTTTATTTCTGGGTGCTATTAAATCAACCCAAACCAACTTTTAAATAAATTAAATCCCTGTTCTTAAAAATTCTTGGCTGTGTGAGCATATACACACATACAGATATAAATATGCAGTTATAAATATAGACATAGACAGAAATTGAGATAGATTTAGAGTTAAAGTTAGATTTAGAGTTAGAGTTGAGGAGGATGGACGCGATAGTAAAGTTATTTTCCTATTTTGGTTCAAGTATTTTTTGGAACTGCAAGTAAATGGGAAGAAGCAAGAATCATAGCTTATTTTGCTTAGTTTCAATAACTTTAGAGAACATTTTACAAAATTCCAGTTAAATTAAAAGTTGAGTCAGGTAGAACACACAATTACATCTTTCCACTGTCCTCATTAAATTTTAGTACAACGGGGAATGCTGTCATGTCTTCCTCCAATTTTCCTATTATGCTTATATTTTAGGCCAATACTACTGAAACTCTGCTAAAAGTACTTGCAGTTCTGAACCAAACAACATTATATTATCAATTAGTAGTGTGCTTGCTTCTAGTTTTTCTATACAATTATTGCTTTTGTGAAAATGATCACAGATTGTTTCAAAACAGGCCCTGGTGACTACTTCGCAAAAATGAACGAGTAAAGCTGAAGTGTGAAGCTTTCTCTTGATGGTTCTATGCGGTAAAGTGTGTTCCTTCCAGCAACTTCAGCTATCTAATTGTTCAAATCTTACTGGAATAGCAAGTGGCAAATTAGTAGATCTGTGACATGAACGCTACTTGCAATTTACTTGTGCTACACCCTAACTTCACATCCTGGTTCTGTCCGGATGTAATGACTTAACAAGCAAGTATTTATCACACTTACTGCTCGAAAACATTAATTACCTTTATCCGTCAGAACCTCACAGCCACTTCTTTTAGGAAAAACTGGCCAGGTTGGAAAGCTACTTAGGTAATCACGTCACAGCCTGCACAGCACAGCCTTGGTGTCGCATGCTGCCACTGTCAGAATCCCAAGAACTTAGCAAAACAAATTCAGAAATTTGAGTCAAAATTACACCTGCTTTAACAGTAACTTAGAATCCAGAAAACATTGGGCTCTAAATGAGAATACATTGAATAGTTATGCCTTTTGAAGATAATTAAGGCTGAACTATTTTAGATAATTCTGCACCCTATGTGGAACACACTTCCCCTTATGAAAAAAATAAATAAATTGAAGACTGTGCAATCTTTAATTTCCAGGAATATTAACTTTTTAAGATTCATTGCTAAAGATAAAAAGTTAAAAAATATGTCAGTTTTTAGAAATATTCTCAACACAAGTCAAGCATTGAATAGCATTTAACTACTTCACTTAAAAATAATTAGAATGCCCCCAGTATATCCTATGCATAAATGATGGAATGTTCAACAGATTTTTGTCCCACACACACTGTACACATGCACAATTACTGAAAACTTAAGAACTAATTATGGTGAGAAGCAGTTGTCCTGTCTTTCACTGGTGAGCCCAGTAGACTTGGTAGAAGGGGGGCTTGTGGCCTCCATCCCCTCAGTAGGGCTAACAGACATCGTGTCTCCCATGAGCTGAGCATCCTCTCACACTGAGTACGGTTCTAGTGTTTCATGGCATGCATTTTTTTTTCCCATGTCCTGTAGGTAAAGCTAGTTAGTCATCTGTTTTTCAGCTAAGGAAAGAGCAATTTAAAACAAATAGGAGATGGCCGGCCAAATAGCTTGGCAGATTAAAATGCCTGCAAGCAGGCACAGGGGGTTCAATCCCCAGGCCTGTCATGCCAACCCCACCCCTGGGGCGCCCTCAAATGGCAATTGAGACTGGGCATGATGGTGCAGGCCTGTAACTCCAGCTCTTGGGAGGCTGTTAACAGGCAGATCACTGAGTCCAATCTAGTAGTGAGACCCTGAACACCCTGTAGACCCTTCCCTAAAAATACAGAAAAAATATAATTAATTAATTAAAAAATGGAAGAAAAATGTAGATGCTTTGGACTCGAGACTCTAGGTTATGTCCACTCCCTAGTAACATTTTCTTCAGTGAATTCTTAGTGTTCTGCTGACCTATACATTTTTTGCCTCACTACTTCTTTTAGAAACTGACCCATGTGTAAAGTAACTCCCACTCTGCCTAAGCTCCCTGCAGTGCCCCCCTTGCACAAGGATATCCTGCTTCTCTCAGGAATGCCAAGAAGCCTTTTTCCTTAAAGCAAAGTAGATCATATCTGAATATTTACATCTCACATGGAAACATCACATACCCATAATGCATCACATATTCATAATGCAATTTGATTTGAATATATAAGTCTTGATGAATATGCATATTTAAATCACGAAGCAGATTTCACATGGAAGTAGAGTGTACCTCAATTTTTGCCTAATATTACAGCACATCCAAAAAACCATAGTGCTAATTATCCCCTGGAAGTGGACATTGAAGGAACCTTTACCCACCACACAGAAGTGGCCAGAGCAGGTGTAGCCTGCACAGTACTCTGTTGCTAGAGAAGGTAAAGGAGACCTCATCCAGAATTCTGTCTGAGGTTACCCAGCCTGCCTTTAGGCAATTCTTAACATAGAACAAATCCAAATAGGATGAAAAAGATTAAATAGCAAACATATATTGAGTCACTACTATGTAGAAGGAAATATTCTGGATAATACAATGAAAAGAAACACAAGATCTTTTCACAAGAACATTATGTATTTGTTAACATTATGTATTTGGTAACTATCTGTCAAAGCCACGTCCACATGAAAAGAAACAAATAAATTATATGGTAGTAAGACGGGGTTACAATATCCTATAGGAAAAGTGAGAAAGGCTCAAAAATGGCCACAGAAGTGGGGATGGTTATGGGGCTGTGATGGACACCTAAGAATTGTATCAGTTTTCACATGTAAACTTCATTTTTAGTGTGGGAAAAGAATTTGGATGACTCAGTTGCAAAGCAGGTGAATGATGGTAATGTTAAGTTACAGATACAGGAAAAGAAAAAGCTTAGGTCAGGGATGACAGTAGGTTTTGGCCTTGATGTTTGTTATGTTTTCTTTTTAGCAAGCTTTGTATTTAGCGACTTGGGGAGCAAGTTACTGCGGCTCTTATGGTCATCAGGGCATTGGTTTCAGGACACCCTGTGGAGAGCAAAATCCAACCATACTCAAGTCACTTAGGTAAAGTTGCACAGTGCCTGTATATAACCTATGCACATCCTCTGATATAATTTAAATCACCTTTTGTAACATCACAACATAGAAAACCATGTAAATAGTTGTTGTCATATATTTTTTAGGAAATGACTAAACAAAAAAAATTCTATTCTTCATGAAGAATGCAATTGTTTATTTTCACTTATATTCTATTCCGGGGATGTGGAACCTAGGGATGTGGAGCCTACAGGTGCAGAAGGACATGGTTACCTCAGTTATTTTGGAGAAAGTGACTGATCATCCTTCTTCTCAAGTGATTCAGTAACTTTATAGATCTGTGAATCATTATCCTATAGATGACTATTGGAATGGTAGGCACAAATGTAAGCATTGACAGAGAGAACCAACAGTGCAAAGAGGGCATTAAATATAGTGGTGTCCACATTTAGGGACCTGCAGCAGTAATAAGAATGGTGAGGCAAAGAAAAGGAAAACATGTGGAACACTGCGTCCTGCACAGTGGGGTCTTGGGAGTGAGCCATGCAAGATAAAGGACAAGATAAGACTCAGAACGAAAGGGAAGCTGGGACCAGGTGGGACCTGACCTCTCTGATGGAGAGGCAGCCACTGCACTGCAATTTGAGCCTTTTTTTATATACACAGTAAGAAAGAAGGGAAGCCTCCCCACTGAGTCCAACGTGCAAGGTCTCAGTGTTTCGCTAAGAACATGCAAAGCAAAACATTTTCAGAGCTATCTGTGCTGTAGTTAACAGCAAGGAGCACTAAGGCCAGAAACTTATTGATATGCAACTGAGCTGGAGGTCAGCTTGTTTACACAGTCTGCCTCTGGCATTTTATGTTCCTGGGACTGGCTTTGCCCTAGCCCCAAGGAGTTCTTCAACCTCTGGCTCAGCAGCAGTGGCTCAGCCACTCCCCACAGTGGAATAGATAATTTGTCAGTCCAAACAACAGCTTTGAGAAAGAGGGCTGTCTTGGTCACTTCCTTTACTGCTAAGACAAATACTCAGTGGCATGTTTCTAGTCCATTTCCGTCTGTCTCTGAGGCGGAAACAGCACAGTAGAAGGGTCTGCAGTGGAAGCTGCTTACATCAGAGCATCCAGGAAGCAGAGAGAAAGGAGGAGCTGGGAACAACACCTCCCAGGACTGTGCCTCAAGGACCCATCTCCTTCAGCCAAGCCCTACATTCTAAGTCCACATGCAGACATAGTGTCCCAAGACCCAAGCACCTTCCAAAAGCTTCATCTCTGCATATGCAAGAGATCTGGGCTTCATTCTGATCTCAACCATAACACTCTGGCCTTGGTCCTTAAAAGACTCATGTGCATCTGTTCATGCATTTAATTTGTCTCTAAGTCACAAGGGTCTTCACAGTTTCTGCATTACTCAAAAATCCCAATTCAGTCTCCTCTGAGACTCAAGGCAAGTTCTTAACTACTCTGAGATGCTAAAGAAAAAAAACAAAACAAAATATATATATATATATATATATATATATATATATCCAACATAAAAGGAGGAAAAGAAATCTTACATAACTATATCTGTTTATCTGAGCAACTGATTTGATGATAAAAATCGGTAATATATCAACCACTGTTAATCATCTATTCCTGTTTTGAAAGTCTGTAACATGTATTGTAATATGTTACCCTGTTTTTGTCTTTGTTTCTGATTTTTGTTCTTGCTTTTATTTTTACTCTTCAAAATAAATTAAAATTCTAATAAAAAACAAGAAAAATAGAAAAGAATAGAACCAAAGAAAGAATGAATCCCAAGGAAGCAAACATTAAATCCCATATCCCTGTATCCACACCTGGGACAAGCTGTGCAAGATATGAGCCCCAAAGAAATTAGGCTACCCTATTCCCGCACCGTTGTCATTTGTAACTCTCATGGCCTTTCTCTTATGCTGGGAGCCGCAGCAAGTTAGGAAACTGATCAAATGTGTGTAGGTGAAACTGGGCCTCAGTGCCTAAAGCAAACAAGCTAACTCAGTCTTGAGAAAAACATCCTGCCTGGTTCAGGCCAGCTATTAGTTGCTAGGCAACCTTGTGCCACACGTTACTAACTTTGCAAAAGTATAAATAAAGGATCATTTTCTTGTGTGTATAGTTAGCCTTGCCCATCAGGCAGACTAGCAACCACCTAGCCCAGCTTTTGTCTTCTTATCTATCTTTCTCATTCCTGCTGCCATGTCTCCCCAGGTAGAACCAGTCACAGGAAGACCAACAGATCCCTATATTCTTAGGTTGGTTTTGCTCCCTACCTGCAACTTTTCTCAGATGTTCTATGTTCTGGTTGTTCCAACATCCTGTGCTTACCACCACCCTTGGGCTTCACTCTCACAGCTTTATATACTGTTTCCTCAAGGGTATATTGCATGGCCTGCCAAGCCTTCTTTTGAAGTCTAGATGGAGGCCTCTATGACCCCAAAACTCTTGCATTCTGCATGCCTGTACAACCAACAATGTGTAGATGATGCCAAGGTCAGCAGCCAGATTCATAGCTTAGCCCCAGCAGTAGCTTAGCCCCCACTGAACTATGGCTACACAGAACTCAGTTCTATGAATAAAATCCTAGGAAGAAATTCCCTAGACAACCTTTCTCTAGTGCAATATACTGGGCCTTTCTTCTCAAAATAAATCATTTCACTCTTGCACCATTGATTCTGCAAAGGAACAGGTCTTGCTGACTCCTCTGAAGCTCTCAAGCTATCTTTCTTATTGTCCTGATGTAAAATGTGTGGCTTCTTCTTAACGGTATAGTTTTTTAGGCACCAAGCTCTCCTTGTCTCCAACTTTGTGAGTGCCTTCTTTCTGAAAAAACTAAAACTTTGCAAGTGGACTTTTTGCTGAGGCTCACTATAAATCTGACAGAGCTGTAAGTAGTCAGATTGAACACTGGGCTGCCTTGAAATTTCTTCCACAGGCTAATTAGTCCATTCCCCTCAATCTCAGTCTCCCATAAAGTCTCAAGACATGAACAAAATGTAGAAAACTTTCCTGCCAGATTGTAACACCTTTGCCCTCTAGATTAATTGCTAATGGAGCATTTGTTCCCAACTGAAACCTCCTGAGCCTGGTCTTTACTGCTCGCACTTCTATCAGCATCGTGGTCTTCTAAGCTCTGTTTGAAACGTTCATCAAATTTAAACCATTCTGTGGTTTCCCTAGCCAGTATCTTCAGATCTTCCTTAATTTCTCCCACAAATCAATTACAAAGACTTCTGAACCATGTTGTCAATTATATTCTTGGCAGTAACTCTGGTCCTCTGGTATTAAGATCTGTCTTACTCATATTGTTCATCACTGCTAGATATTGTTATCAAAATGTCTAACACTCCTAATTTAAAGGAGGAAGAATGTATTTTGGCTCACAGTTTCAGAGGCCTTAGTGCACGGATGACAGTTGGCTGCTAGGCACCAGCAGCACGGGGAAAGGGCCTGGTAGGAGAAAGCTACTTAACTAACAGCAGCCTAGAAAGAAGGAAGGAGAGTAGGTGGGTCCAAAATAAGCTCTTCCAGGTCACAAACCCAGTGACTACCTCTTCTGAATATATTCCAAACCCTAAAGCACATCTAGTTCTGGAGACCCTATTATCTAGCCGTGTTCCAAAAGCCCACCCTCCGAATGTAGGAGAGTCTGGAGGGTCGTTCTAGAGCTGAGCCATCACAAGGTCTTTATAATTCCTGTTTATTACTATATCATCGTCAAAGAAAATAAAAATAGAAATGATATTCAATGGTTGAGTGCAATTAGGTCATTTGCACCTTTGAGACAGGAAGCAAGGAGCAAAGCGGAAAGTCACATTTGTTGTTAACAAAAAGGAGCTGAAGGTTGAAAAACTGAGTTGTAAATATAGACTTTGCTTAAGCAGGAAAGAAGAAAAGTAAAATTGTTACTAATAGATAAGAAGTACATTTGCCAAGGTAGTGGAGGATTCTTCTGTGAAGAATGAGCACAAGGAATGCAGGAGAACTGAACGCCAACCTAAGTCACAGATCTTCACAATCTCACCATCCACAGCCCAAGAAAACTCCACAGACTGCTATTCCTCTCTAGAGTCACATTGAGTCTTGCCCACTTAGTGTGGGCAAGACCAAGCTTCCCAGGTTAAGCATGTCCTGGAACACCTGACACAAGACATAAGCTGAACAAACGGCATCATGATTTACCTTCAAAAATGTGGCAAGAGCAGCCCGTTGGTAGGAGAACAGAAAGCATGGCCTGGGCTGCAATATCTTCTTGGCTTTTAGCAGGATGTAAGCCCTCTTGCCTGCATATGAGCTGGTCTCACCCTGGAATAATATTAGAAGAGGTGGAGCTAAACTATATGCCCAGGCCACACAAGCCCAGGCTAATCTCGGAGCCTTTTGTTGGAGAAAGGTGACGTTCTGGCTGTCACTCGCCTCTGTGTCTCTGGAACCCACACAGTGTCTCCCTCCCATAGACACAGCAGCAAGGCCGTGCCTTCGTGACTGCTCGCGGAATTAAACTGAGGAGTTATAGTCTCAAATGACCTAAAGTTACTCCATCAACAAAACACAGGGGCAAGAATACAAAGCCAGGGCACAGAGTTAGGGTTTCAGTTCTGCTGTGGCACTTTGGGATAAGTCTTATGGCCCTGGGATAGTCTTCTCACCTGTATTCTCATTTTACCAAAGTCACCGTTTTTTTTCTTTTGTAAATACATTAAAAAGAGCATATGAAAGTGCTTGGCATACATTAATGTATTATGTCCACATGAAGGCATATTTTATTACTATCATTAGTATATGGAAGGCGATCATATAAAACATGCACCTTTTCTCTACATTGGCTTGCTATAAGTGCTATTTTATTCTCCTTTAC
>NDGN011490416.1:0-10347 GCA_002564285.1 Tympanoctomys barrerae | reverse complement strand
GGTGTCCAGCTCCCACAGCTGGGCAGAGAGGATGGATGTGGCTCACGGCGTCAGGGGACTCGGTCCGTGGTCAGCTGCTCCAAGGCAGGAGCATCATGGCGAAAGGGTGTGGGGGGAGCAAAGCTGTCCTGCTCCTGGTGGCCGGGAGGCAGAGCAGGGAACCACCAGAGAGGAAGGGGAGGGACTTGGGCCACAACCCCATGACCACTCAGGCACACCCAGAAGGGAACTTTTCTAATTGCCACATGTCTTAGCCCAGTGGACACGTCAGGGCCACTGGCCACACTGAGCTCCCAGGTTGGGAGGCCGTATCCATATGCCAAGGACCAGAAGTGTTTCAGACTCCAGGGTCCCTTGGATTCTGGATTTCTGACACAGATGTCACTGGTCAGGGACCCCTCATCTGTAAATCCTGAATCCCAGCCTGGTTTCGTGTCTGTAGCAGTGAGATCGAGCCCGATTTCTGTGAACCTGCTCTTTGCCCAGTTTTTCTGTTTTTCAGGTACTGAGGAGTGAACCCAGGGCCTCCACACTGTGCCTCATTCCCAGGCCTTTTTCATTTTGAAACAGGGTCTCACTAAGTTGCTTAGTTAGCGGGTGGGACGTAGACTTGGAACATGGTGATCCTCCTGCCTCAGTCTCCCGAGTGCTGACTGCAGGCATGTGCCACCTCTTTCTGCTGGGAGGGCTGTGCTGACTGGGTCCCTTGCACTTTCAGATAAGCGGAGCAGACACCTTGGTGCCGACGGCGTCTACCTGGATGAACTCACCGACATGGACCCCGAGGTGGCAGCCCTGTACTTTCCCAAAAAGTAAAATTTCTTTTTTCCTCTTAGCATTTTCTATAAGCTACGCATCAGTCTGTGTGAGTCTGGCTTCCCCTGGTGTTTGAGGAGAAAGTAGGGCTGGGTGTGGGGTTGGACACTCAGGGAAGCAGGCAGGAGGACCTCAGGCTTGAGCTCAGCCATATACTATATTTTGTTTTTGAGACAGGTCTTGGTAAGTTGCTCAGGCTGGGTTCAGACTTGGGGTCCTCCTGCCTCAGCCTGCTAGATCACTGGGGTGCCAGCCTGGTGCCATCACAGATGTTTTTTTTTTTCTTTTTCAGTGTATTTAGGACGGGGTCTATGGGGCCTATAGGGTCTCACTACGTAGATCGGACTTGTAGTGATCTCCCTGTTCTCAGCTTCCCAAGTACTGGGGTTACAGGTGCATGCCCCACGTCCAGTGTCAATTGCCGTCTCAGCACGTTCCCGGGGCGGGGCCGGCACTGTACACCAGGGATTGAACCCTGGCCACTGCGCTCTGCCTAAGCAGGTGCTTTAGTCCGTTGAGCTGTCTGGCTGGCCCTTTCACAGCTGGTTTTGAGGCTTCCAGGCTGGGAGGAAGCGCAGTCCTCACATAGTGTCTCCTCCTCCTGCAGCGGAGACCCTTCTGGGCTCCCCAAGCACACCAGCGACCTTGGGTCCCGCTCGGCCAACCAATCCCCGCAGTCAGTGGGCAGCTCAGGTGCGGACAGCGGCGTGGAGAGCACCTCGGATGGTCTGCGAGACCTGCCGTCCATCGCCATCTCCCTGTGTGGTGGCCTCAATGACCACCGTGACGTCACCACGGGTAGGGGCTGCGCACCACCCCACACACACCCCCCGGTGGCCGCTGGTGGGAAGCCGCGCTGGCAGATATGGCTGTTACCGTTTTCCCTGGGTGTAGGGAGGTCATGCCCATGGTTGGTAGCGGCAGTTAGCCAACTTCAGAGTTCTTTGCTTACTTTGTTTGCATTTTGAGACAGGGTTTCAGTATGTAGTTCAGGCTGCCTTTCAACTTTCAGAAATCCTCCTGTCTCAGCCTCTCAAAGTGCCGTGGTGTCATGTGTGGGGGCCCCCAACCCCACGATGCTGACCTCAGATCAAAGGGCACTCCCTTCACAGATGTATTTTATAGGGTCATTTGCATAATGGAATAAGCTCTCAGAAAATACTTATGAGAAAGTAACAGATAGCCCAGTTTGTAAACCAGATCTCTTCTCCGCCCCCCTTTGTTTCCTCCCACTGCTTCACAGATGCATTTTTAGAACAAGCTGTGTCCTACCAACAATTTGTGGACAACCCGGGTATCATCGATGACCCCAACCTAGTGGTGAAGATCGGGAATAAGTAAGCGCCCGGCCTCTCGGCACTGCCGTGATGCTGTTCTGGTTTTATTGTTAAATAGTGAGAGACCTGAACTTTGAACCTGGAAATGTAGTACACAAAAGCCTCGCTAAATTTCCACACTGTCCTTTCACTGAAATTGGCAAAATTCTATGAGGGATGATCAAAAAGCACAGTGAAGGTTTAAATTAAAAAAAAAAAAATGGTGTAGCAAAAAGCGCACCGTCCCGGATCCCTCACAGTCCCCTCCCCGTTTGGCACACACTCCTCCCTGCGTCCTTGCCACTTTCCGCAGCAGTTGGAGTCCTCATTCCTGAGGGTCTTTCTGAGGTGTGATAAAAACAGGGGGAATCGCTGCTGCCAATGTCATGCTATGGACAGGTGACCCTGACGCTGAGTCACCACCCGCCTGAGTCTCTGGATTTGATACTATGTGACTTCTGACCTTTCCCCCAAGTCACAGTGACCGTGACAGGGAGGCCTGCTGAATCCATGCAGGAGCGCAGGCGGCCAGGACAGAACAGCTTGTCCCCACCTCTGCTGCTGCTGGGGTAGATGGAGGTGGGGACACCCTGCCTGGGTGAAGCTGCAGGTGTGGCAGGGAGTGGTGGCAGCTCTGTAAGGGGCTTGCGGGGACCCACAGCTTTGCATGACCTTGAGTGACCGTTGTCTGTTTTGTCAGATATTACAACTGGACAACCGCGGCCCCTCTGCTCCTGGCCATGCAAGCCTTCCAGAAACCTCTGCCCAAGGTGAGCCTCGACTCGGCCCCGAAGACAACTGCTGGGTCTTCGGGTGTTTGATTTAACTTTTAGAAAGCACAGAGTTAATTCTGTTGTGCGCTCCTGGTGCTCACGAGTAGACCTCAAGTTTCCAGCCTCTTTGATTTTTCCTTTTGTGCTTCTGAGGGTTGACCCAGGGCTGTCACACTGACTCCATCCCTAGCCCTTTTCATTTATTGTGAGTGTACGTCTTACTGAGTCACTTAAGTTTCCCAGGCTGGGTTTTAGCTCATGATCCTCCTGCCTCAGCCTCCCAGAGTGCTGGGGTGACAAGCATGCATCACTGTGCCTGGCTTCTCCCTTGCATATCGGACATCCTGCCTCTGCCTTCTAAGTCGGCCTCTCCTTCCTGGTGCTAGATAATGAGGGATCCAGCACCTGCCTTGCCAGGGGCGTGGGTACCCAGATCTTAGGGCACAGGGAGCCCAGGAAGAAGAGCACGGCTGTTGAAGGGTCAGAGCGGGCTGCTGGAATGTGAGGTGACAGCAATCCAGGCCTCACCTGCAGCCACCAGCACCAGGGATAGCTTAGCCAGGAGGAAGCCTCAGCGCAGGGAGTAGTAGTATGCAGTGTGGCCGTGAGCGCAGGTGGGTGGCTGGGGAGTTGGGGTCGGGGCGGAGGGCTCCTCCAGGTCACTCGCCCAGCTTGGAGACTTAGCTTTTGTGTCCTTGGACTTCTACTGCAGTGGACCCCGACCTTGGCTTGCTGTGTCCTTCGCACACGTGGCAGGTGCGTGGAGCCGCAGAGGCCGCTGCGTGTGTTGGGTGGCCCAGTCCTCGAGGCCCCCATCTGGCTTTGCCGTGTCTGTGCTTGCTGCTCTGAGGTGCTGCTCGGCCTGTGAGTCGGGGCTGTGACCTTGCCACTGATGGCACTTCGCAGTGGCAGACAAGCCAGAGGAGTTGTGGTCTTGTCCTGCCGGGTTCCTTGGAGGATGTGTGGCCTGGGGAATATTTTTATGTCGTATTTCTCAGATATTAAACATTAATAAGGAAAAAGGAAAGCACAGTGGGGTTAAAGAATTTAACTTACAGAAAGAGTTACATGAGCTTTGCAAGCTGGTGAAATCAGTCCTCGTGATGTGCACACCTGGCAAGTTCATTTAGGGTATTTCTCTAACCCAGAAATGTCTTTCACTGTAGAATTCGGCAGTCTTTTTGTTTTGGATACCAGGTTGCATATCACAGTTAATGATCTTGCTTCCCCACTCCTGAAACTTAGGAAAAAGGCCCATGCCTTTTCTTCTATGTTACATCTTCAATCTATGTATTTCATTTTAGGGCAAAGGAAGGGAGACTTTGAGAACCAAGCCAACTTTTTCCCAGCTGGTTATTGGATCAGGATAGTTTGGGTTGCAGAAGATGCAGTGACTAGAAGCAGCTTAAATAGTGTTTGTGGGTCTCTTACCCCACATTAGTAAGCCTCTACACGATTGGTAGTTTCAGGCTTAATTCTCTGAATTTCTTGGCTGTTCCTTAGGGTCATAGATGGCTGCTGTGGACGCGGTGCCCTCATTGAGCCCACTCAGAGCAGGAAGCTCGGGGGCTGAGGCCCCTGCTCATGGGCTGGAGCTCGATGCTGTCCGAGCTGGCTGTCGGTTGGTGTAGTGGCGGATGGACCAGGGGTGGGGTAGATGCGCTGGTGTTCACCCTGAATCTGAGGCTGCCCCATCATAGAGCAGTGTGGTTCTCAAATACAGTTTGGGATCTGTTGTCCGGAGAAATGGGGGCTGTGTAGCTGGGAGGATCTGTCATCTCTCCCGCATGACCGCCAGGTTGTCCGTCTATTAGACGCTCTCTCCCCCACCAAATGCCAGTTCCACTGCTGTCACCTATTCAAGTTTTCTATGATTTATTTCTAAATCTAAACTATAGATGTATTTTCAATCTAAATTTTAGGTTTCATATTCCGGTGATGTCTGCTCATGGCTGAACAGAGCACTTGTAAATTACATTAGCTTTGAAATACCTTTTAATAGCCTGTAGGGTTTGTGTCTGCCTCCATTACTTCTGAGGATTTTCTTGACTAGTTTTGCTTGTGCTTGAAACTAAACTTCAGAATCTTTGGCAAGGTCTGAAAGTACAGTCCCGTGGCTTCTTTCTTTTTCTTTTTTTTAGGTCAGGAGTTTGTTACATTTATGGGTGAACTCAGGGAGGGGCGGAGGGCTCATAAACATATGGGTTACCCATATGTTTATGCACGGGGTAGCTTGTACCTGAAATACATTTAAGTATACCCAGGTTTTCTGTGATACCCATTACCTATCTTTGAAGCGATGAAAAGAAGCATACTTTGGACTTAATGTGGAATTATTTATCAGCTTCTTAGCTATTTTCTGTTAGGTAATTGAAGCTTTCTGTCACTGCCAGCTGAGGTACCCACTACTTGAAGTCCCGTAAACTGTGTCAGAGCTAACATTATCTTGGTCCTGGTAATAGCCAACAGTAGATGCTGTTCTTTGTAAATACTTAGAAAGTTATTCAGCTGTATATAATATGTGCCATCAAACCCTTATTCCTTCAAGATATCAGTGTCAATTTTCCTTTTGATACTTGAGAGTGTCAGTGAAATGTACCCGTTAGAGTTCATTTTGTCAAATTTTGGGAACTCACATTTAGGAAACACCCCGTGAGCTTAGGTTTTGTCTCGCAGTGTTTTATTTTGTACCATGTTAATAATGACTTCATGCTTTATTTTATAATCTTCATATTGAGAATAACTGCATTTTAATTACTTAGCTGCTTTAGTTGGAAAACTCCTGGTCTCACTAATCACTAATGATGCTTTAATGCTTTCTTTCTTGTTGTTGTGTTGTATTTCATTTGCGGTTTGTCTGTTCTTTTCACATCTTCTGAAGTCTTCATGCTTAAGTTACCTTACTGTAATTTTGGATGCCATTAGATTTTGTTTCTCTAAAATTTTCAGTCCTCAAATAGTATGTTGTGTTTTCTCTGATTTCTTTTTCTTCTTTTGTTTCTTTGGTCTTCATTTTGCCTGTGTGTTCCTTTTGGTTCGGATGTGCTGTTAATCTTCTTTTGGTTCCATTATTTATGTTCCCATCCATTTGAAACAGGCCACTGTGGAATCTATCATGAGGGATAAGATGCCTAAAAAGGGAGGAAGATGGTGGTTTTCGTGGCGGGGAAGGAACACCACGATCAAAGAGGTGAGCGTGGAAAACTACACTGAGGCTCTCCTCAGGAGGGTTGGGCTCCGTGCTTGTAAGTTTATTCAGAGAAACAAGCCTCGCCGTGGCCCTCATGGCTAACCCGGGGGGCCACCCCAGAGGGACAAGGAGCAGAGGTGGCTGAGGGCTCCACCCTCAGTTCCTATAGACACAGAGGTCCCTGGAAATACCCTCATCTGTAGAAGGAAAAGGCTTCAACAAGGGTTATGTAACTTTAAAAAAGTAGATCTCTTCCTGCTGGCTGTGAAGTTAGTGTGGCAGAGTGGCCCAGCGGCCGAGTCCTGCAGGCGGGTCTGCAGAGCCTGTCGGTCTGGACGGGCCTGGACCCACATCCCAGCCGCTTTGCTCTCTTGCCTCCTGACCACTGTAGCCTGGCTAACTCTCCTGGGGCTTTCCACTCTCGGGACCTTTCAGTCTGCCCTGAGCCTTGCTGCTGCCTGGCAGCCTGTCCCTGCCCCCCACAGGACAGCTCTGTTTTTATATCCAGACCAGACATCTCCTGCAAAGAGCTGACTGAGGAGACATCTCACCTGGGAGTTGCAAGCATATCAAACTCCCGTTTTTAATTTGTACTGATGGGGTTGAACCTGGGTCCCCAGCACATTTTTATTTTTTATCTTGAGACAGGTGTTGCTAGTTGCTCAGGCTGGGCTCCAATGTAATCCTCCTGCCTTGGCGTCCCAGAGCGCTGAGGTGTTAGGTGTGCAGCACCTGGTCTGGCTTGTTTTTAAAAACAGTTAATTTTATTGGTACGCTTTAGATATGCCCAAGGTCCCATTAATTGTGGGGAATTTGCGTGTGTAGTGATACACCTTGGTTCTTTTCTTCCCACTTCCCTCCCCTCCCTCAACTCTTCTTCCCCTCCTGGTTTGCAAAAGCTTTATTTCCATTTTCCCCTTCCTTCTTTCTCCCTTCTTCCACATTCTCCTTCCTGATTGAATGTTTTCTTCCTGTTTCCCAATATCTACCGTATACTTGGGTCCTTATTGACACTTTCAGTTTCTCACATGGGGAAATCATGTGATACTGAAACTCAATGTGTCTGATTTATTGTTTTATTAACGTGCTCCAGTGGAACTCATTAGATATTGATTCAAAAATCCAAAATCCAGAGCCCTGTCTTGGGCTTCTAGGAGAGCATGTCCTATTAAAATATGCCACATGTTGCAACAGAGACAGATGCCTCCCTGTTTCCCCCAAGCAAAACCCGGCACGACGATGTCTTCCAAGGAATGAAGCCCCAGGGATGCAGGCAGCCCTGCGGACACACGTGTGCCGCCTCAGTGGTGGTGGAGATGGGTTGGTGCCACCACGGGTGCTTGTGAAGACAATCACATTTCTGTCAAAAGCATTTCTCATGGGGCTGGGGAGATGGCTCAGTAGAATAAGCGCTTGCCTGGCAAGCACAAGGTCTTGAGTTCAATCCCCGGTTCCGAAAAAAAAAAAAAAATTCTCATTTGTGATCCTGTAACCAGGATAAGCCCAAATACACAGACCCAGAGCCTCCTGCTGCCAGCCTTGGGGTATGTGTTCTGGGGTTAGGGTCCACCCACATGGGGGCCCTGCCCTGGGAACTAGGGGTTTTTGGTTTTGTTTTTGAAACATGGCCTCACTACATAGTCCAAGCTGGCCTTGAACTTACTGTGTAGCCCAGGCTGACCTTGACCTCACTGTGATCCTTCTGGCTCAGCCTCCCAAGTGCTGGGATGACAGGCATGTGCCACCACAGCTTGGCCTAGGAACTTTTGTGCAGTCCTGTCACCTTGTACTTCCTGTACTTCCGTCACTCTTTCTCTTCCCCTTCTGTAGGAGAGTAAGCCGGAGCAGTGCCTGGCTGGAAAAGGCCACAGTATCGGGGAAAAGCCATCACAGCTGGGCATGGCCACCAGGTACAGGGGGTCCTCCTGGGGTGCTGCCACTCCCTCCCATGCTCATGATCACATCTGGGTCAGCCACGTGTGTACAGCTTTCACTAGTTGGCCCTGCCTCTGGGCGTGGGCTCTGAGACTCACTCAGGGACTTGGCATCTTTGCTTTAGATTGATTTTCCATCCATCCCACTTGCAGGGGAAACGGGAGTTCAAATGGGGTGTCCTGTGTCTTAGTCTTTCATTGCTGGGACAAAATACCTGACACCTGCAAAGTAAAGCAGGGAGGGTTTGCATTGGCTTACAGTTTGCAGAGGTTTCAACCCATGGTCGGCTGCTCCAAGGCAGGGTGCTTGGCACAGGGGCCTGGCAGAGGAGATCCACTCACCTCATGGGGCACAGGAAGTGGAGGGAGAAGGGAAGAACTGGGGAGGAGATAAACCCTTCCAGGCCACGCCCCTGAGACCACCTCTACCAATCAGGTCCTGCCTCCTAATAGCAAGGCAGTACTCAGTCTCTGTCATCCAGTCAACTCCCAGAAGCCCTGCCTATGAGTGCATACCCTTTGGGGGCATCTGAATAAGAGCATGCCAGTAATTAGAGCCTCTGCATGCACTGGCAGGCAATGTGCCGAAGGGGGTGTGATGGTGACAGTGAAGATGGCAGTGTTGATGAAATTAACAGTGGCCAGAGAGACAGTTCCCTGCCAAAGGAATTGCCTTTCTGTGGAAGTTCAATGCTAATTAGGACTTTACTCTTTTTCTAAATAGCGATATAGACATTAACGTGCACAGGAGGCAGGTTGTGATGATATTGATCACTATTGATGATTTGGGATTTGAGAGTGGCTCTTAAGCTGCCCAGTGGTAGACTGTGTAATAGAATTTCTGCACAGCGATGTTTTGTAGGCATCCCCTCCCCTTTACAGCACCCTCACCTGAGGAAACCAGGACTGCATGGGGCACGCCTGTCATCCTAGCACGCTGGGAGGCTGAGGCAGGAGAATGGCAAGTTTGAATCCAGCTTGAGCTTTTTAGTGACTTAGTGAGACCTTGTCTCAAAATAAAAAATAGTAAGGATTTGGGTTGTGGCTCAGTGCAGAGGCCCTGGGTTCAATCCCTGTACTGCAAAACATTAAAAATAGAAAGAAAAGAAGAAAACAAACACTGACAGCTGAGTTGAAGGCATGACCCATATCTTGATCTGCTTGGCTTGTTGACTGGAGGAGATGCTGGTGTGGTGAGCTCTCCCTGGACCGGCTAGATTTTCTGGTCCCTTGGCTGGCTTGTAGAGGATGCCAGCTTTATTCTCATTGTGGTAGTTCCTGGCTGCAGCTCTGTTTCCTTCCTAGAACCCCCTGGTGGCAGTGGAGGCCGGTGTCATGGGTGGCTGGAGGGTTCCTCCGAGGTTCCCTGCAGGCCAGGGTCCTGAAGCATGCAGTCTTGGTTGGTGGCTTTAGGACACACTGTTGCACCCAGTGGGTGGCCTTGAACAGGGACCAGGGGTGGGTTGTGAGGCCACGTGCCAAGGGTCGGCTGATGGTCAGCAAGCGTTGCCGCTGCTCTCTGTGCCTTTTCTGGCTCTGGCACGGAGGCTGCCAGGGCCACGGGGCCGGTGGAGGTGCAGGGACCTCGGACCCCGGCACCCTCCAGCACCTGCAGCCACCCGCCCAAGTGGTTATGATGCAGTCCCATTCGCTGTCGACAGAGGCAACTTTCCTGTCCTCTAGAAAGGGCCACACCATTTGTCATTCCCAGTCGAAGTTGCAAATGTGACAGGAACAGAATTCATGGTGGTGCCACAAAATTATCCAAGCTTCTCCTGAGAAATTAGAAATCTTTCAGCGGGCGTGGGCATCTCCAGCTTTTACTCTCTTTATTAGTGTCATGCAGGTGCCTTAAAAAAGGACGCGAAAGAGAGGACTGTTTTCCTAATTCACAGACGTGACTGACAGAACGGCCCCCAAGAGCATGGTGACTGGGCCACCAGCTCATCACCAGAGAAGTAATTAAAACACCACTTGAAAAATGTGCACTGAGTTAGATGCTGTTTACAGCTACGCATCAGAATGCAGACTTGCACACAGAGGAGCCTTTGTGTTTTTGTTCAGTTTGGTTGTCTTGAGACAGGGCCTCAGTGTGCGGTTCAGGTTGACCTTGAACTTGTGAGTCCTCCTACCTCAGCCTCCTCCTGAGCACTGGGATGATGGAGAGCCATTTGTTTAGGTTTGTTGCTGCTTGAAGAGGCTGACAGGCAGAATGAGGAAAAAAACCTTAATGAGAAAATAAAATAGCAATGAGGCAGTTTCAAAAGAGGTATAGGATGCAGACATGATATCTCGTGTAAAACAGTATTAGTACAAAC
>NDGN011490405.1:0-13747 GCA_002564285.1 Tympanoctomys barrerae | reverse complement strand
GCGGAGGCCTCAGCAGCAAGAGGTGAGAGAAATGGAGTAGAAACTTCTGCCTCTTGGGCTTTCAAGTTGTCATGGAAACAAGGGCCTCTTCAGACCCCGTGAGTTCACCGCCCAGAAGAGAGTGTTGCTGTGCCTCTTCTTCATTTGCAAAGGCTTCTTTCTGCAAAGATGTTGCAGAGGCTGAATCTGGGCAGCTACTATTTTCTGTAGCTTTAGATTCAGCAGAAGTGAAATTCGTTCAAGATTCAAAGTGTAGGTTTCTCAGGAGGAGTCAAGGGCAACTTTAGAGAAGGAAAAGGCTGTGTCTTCCGGGCCACAGCTTCCTCATCTGAAAACAGAGAC
Source organism: Tympanoctomys barrerae (assembly GCA_002564285.1). Taxonomy (NCBI): domain Eukaryota; kingdom Metazoa; phylum Chordata; class Mammalia; order Rodentia; family Octodontidae; genus Tympanoctomys; species Tympanoctomys barrerae. The sequence continues at coordinate 13,405 of NDGN011490405.1, read as the reverse complement.
AGTAACTTCAGCCTCCTAGGGTTAGTGTGAAAATTAAGTGAAGCACAAATGCAAGCAACTAAAGCCTAAGTAAGTGCTTTTATGTGCAAAGTGGAAATAATCATACCTATATTTCAAACTACGGAAATTTAATGAAATGCAGTTATACGAAGCCAAGATATTTTACCAGTCCAGCCAAGAACAGACACTTGGGAGAATTTTATTGTTGCTTAGTTGTTTTTATCCCAAACAACCTTTGATGGGGTCCTCAGACTGGAGGCCTTTGCCTCCCACCTATTAAACCAGGCTGTCTCTTGTCCTCTATTGGCTTTGCATTGCTGCTAACGCCAGCTTACTTCCTGTATTTTCGGGCTCTGCGGTGGACATCTCAGGCTCCATCTCTATTCTTTTGGCTTCTAATTAATTTTATCAGTACACTACATTCGCTGTAGGAAATTTGTATCTGTGCATGATATATCTTGATTCTTTTTTTCCAATCCCTTCCCCTCCCTTCAACCTCTCTTCTCTTCCTTACAAAAGCTTTGTTTCCTTTTATTTTTCTTTCTGCCTCTTGTGCTTTAAAGATTTCACAGGGTTAGATTGGGTGCACCCATATAATCCAGGATAATATCATTTTAAAACCCTAGGTTTTAACCTCAGTTCATGTCCCTAATGCCTCCAAGGGCCCTAAAAGTTCTAGGTCCTAGAGATAGAGACAGGGACATCTTTGGGGAACCCCTGCTCTTCATACCGCAGTGTACCATTTGGCCACCAGTGATTTCCCTTTCTCCATAACTGGAGAATGCAATTGATCGTCTCACTAAGTTTTCTCCCACCCTTAACAAGAGCCTCTTTCCAGTAACTGATCCTTAACTTCAGCATCATCCAGCATAAGGTTTCTTTAAAGGAACCTAAAGTTTCACTGATGCACCTTGAAATCTGTATTTTTGTTGTTATTGTTGTTATTGTTAGGGATAATTTGGGTTTTTTCTTCACGTTCCTCAATATTCTTGCAGCCCCTTTTAGTAACCATTTCCACAGCCACTTCTGCATATTTATGTATTAATTCCTTTCACTATACAGCAGCCTATGTCGGGTACATAAGTATTGTTTTTCTATTAGTTCCGTAACAAATGACTACAACCCTAGAGATTTAAAGCAGCACAATTTATTGTCTTATTGTTGTGTAGGTCTCACCAAAGTAAAATCAGGCTGTCAACCAGGTGTACTATTTCTGAGATCTTTTTGGGAGTATCCAGTTTCTGCCCCGGTCTTGAGAGATCTCCACTTTCTTTGACTGTGGCCCTGTTCCTCCACTTCAAAGCCATCACTGACAGGCCGAGGCCTTCTCAAGGCAGAGCTCTCCAAGTAGTCCTTCTGTCTTCTTCTATCTCAAGAAAGAATTCTTTAAGGACTCATGATTAGGTCAGACCCACCAAGATAATCCAGAGGAATCTCAGTTCAGGAACTTTAACCATCACCAGATCAGCAAGTCTCTTTTGCTGTACTGGAAAGCAATGTATTGGAAAGTTCTAGAGATTCAGATGTCTGTCTCTTTGGAGGTTGGGCTGGAAGCATGATTCATTCTTTGATAATCATGTGGAGTCATGAAATCCCTGCAGATGAGATCCAAGCTCAACATTCCTTATCAGGAATTCTAAAAGGAATTCTAAGGTCTGGGATATGGGCATCTGGACGAGACGCGTCTGTTAGAATTCTCGTTCTGCCACTTTCTAGCTCTGTTCATCTCAGGGCTTTGAGTCGCGTTTCTCTTATGAGACAAGAAAAAGTGGTTATACAGCAGGATCGTTGTCAGAATAATAAAGTAGAGTTCCTGCTGTGTCCGGCCTTCCACTGCTGGTGTTGTACACCCACAACAGCCAACTTATGCCTATGCCATCGTGACCTGCATCTCCTAGTTGAGGGAGTAGTCACCTGGGGTTAAGTGATCACTTCAGAGGTTAAGTGGTATGTCTCAAATTCCCAGGTAGGGAAGGTGAAATTGGGACTTAAATCACGAGGTCTCTTTAGTCTGATCACCCTGGCGGGTAACCCACTTGAGTGAGACAGAGAATATAAAATGCCTCGTGCACGGTGTGACATTTAACAGGCACCATCCACAGGGTCCTGGGTATCTCCCAGCCATACTGCTCCACTGTTCCCTTTCTAGACTTCCCAGTTGACAAAGGACCACTCACTGCACATTGAAATTCAAGAAGGGCAGCAGGGATGGGGAAATCTTGCATTATTTGCATCGAATTGCAATTGTCTAATGGACTTGTTAAAAGCCCCCTGGGTGGAAAGTGTGAATCTTAATAGCATTTTATAAAAGTTGCTGGGATGAATTACCACATAAAGGAAATAAAAAAGAACTTATCGCTTTTTAAATTAGGAGATGGGGCACTGTAGCATTTTTCTGAGACATGAAGCTCCAGTAATAGCCAAAGGAGCCAGAGGCTGAAAAATGTGTCAGCTGCTCGGCTCTAGGAACCTCACAGGTCTGAATCAGTGTAATCCTGAAGGGGCAGATTGTCCAGGATAAGTAGAGCCCATGGCAAGCAGGTGTCCCTGAGTCCTCAGCATACAGGTCTACTGCCAAAGACGGGAGTGGGAAGCGCCCACTCACGGACTCCAGGGCACAGAGGCGGGCACAGTACAGTGAGTGGCTGACCACGTGGGGACCACCAGGAGCAGCGTCCACTCTTCTCCTGCCCCTTGTCACTCAGAAGGCTGAGGCAGAGACAAAAGCTTTCCGTAACCACTGAAAATACCCCACCGATCTGTACTGAGGATATGCCTTGGTCCTTTCATTATCCTGGGTCCTGATGACAGAGATGTGTTTTAAATGTCTTTGCACAGAGACCAGAAGTCAGCTGTTGTGTGGCACAGCTGGGGCCTGAGCTCATGGGTCCAAGCCCAGTAGTCTTCACAATACAAATTGCAATAGTAATGGCGATTATCATTTACGGCATGCTCACTAGCGCCAGGCAAGGCTTGCGGTACTTCGTACCTATCTTTTCATTTAGTACTCACAACAACTCTTTGAGTAGTTGATGTCATTCTGCCAGTTTTACAGTTAAGAAGACTTGAGGCCCAGAGAGGTTGAGTCACTTCCTAAGTCACACAGCTAAGAGGTTGCAAACCCGGGCCAACTGCCCGCAGAGCCTGCCTTCTTGGCCACCACGGTCCATCCTGCCCAGTGGCCTCGCTGTCTCCACTCCTCACAACTTCCATCCAGGTGCATGGAACAAAGCAAGCAAAGTTCAAATACATTTAGGAGCAATTGAAGGTAGCAGTTAAGGCTTAAAATTTTTACTTGCACCAATTTTATGTGCTTATATCTGAAATCTGAGCAACTACATTAAATGTGCCATATGACAACCCCTATTAAATACCTATCATCTTATGTTTTTTAAAAAGAAGTATATTGTTTCTGATGTCCTATCTAATATTTTTCTGTTCCCTTTAAAATAAATTTTTTAAAAAGATATCAAGACGATACGGGAATTTCACAAATTCATCATCACTGCACAAAGGCAGTGAGTACAGAGGGCCACCCGGATCCATCAGCAGTGGAAGCCACCACAGCCTGCGGTCTCACCCCTCTGTGACCACCACCACCTGGATAGGGACTGACATCAAAGGCACTGAGCTAGGAGGAGGCCCAGATGCAGCCGGCCTGCAGTTGCTGCCTTCAAGCCGCATGGCTTGGGGCCAGGCAGTGAGGCTCCTCGCTCTATAAAGGGGAGATGGAACGATGTGGCTTATCTTCTTCACAGGCCTGAGATGAGTCACAAGAATGAGGTTGGGGGGCCCAACACACAGGGCTGAGGAGTCTCTGCAAGGCTCCACAGAACTCAACATAGTCAGGCTCAGAAGTATGATTATTACAGAAAAGACCAAGTAAAATCAGCAAAGGGAGGGGATTACGGGACAAAGTCTGCAGGAAACAAGCTGTGAATTTTCTTCTCTTAATGGAAGAACACAGGTGTGCCTAACACCTCTAGGAGCAAGTCACCATAGCAGGAGTTAAATTCCTACCAGGGAAGTTCATCAGCGACCCGGCGCGAGGGCCGGGCACTGGGCTGGGCAGATAGGCCCTCCCTGCCTGGAACGTACAATTGTAGGCTCCCAATCGGGAAGTAGGGAAACTGACCCAGTTTGAACATTGAGGCATGTGAACTGCTCTTTCAAGGGCTCGTAAGATCTAAGTTCTCCGATATCAGCCAAAGGTCACTTTTACAAATAGGCCTTAAAAAAAAAAAAAAAAAAGGATAACAGTTAGAAGCATGCTATGTTCTTTGTTTTTTCTTCACAAAGTGAGATCTCTAATAGAGGCTATTCTCACTCAAACAGGAAAGACAGTTTCTGCCTACTGTTGGCGCTGCATGCCAGGCTCTGCTGAGTCTCTTAGTTACCGCGCTGTGTGATTACCAGGCAACTCTGTACTGGCAGTGCTGTTGTCATCACCACTCTGTCATACTCAAGGAAAACCAATGCTAGTAGAGGCTAAGGACCTTAGCAGATAATGAGCTGCGTGTACAACACTGCAGGAGCAGGACGTGGCCGGTAGCATGGCCACTAAGTCCCTGTCTCTCACCCCTGCACTACTGTTGCCACCCTGCACCTCCACTGCAGGAGGCTGTGTGTATATTATTTGATCCTTGCTTACGGCAGCTCCATCTGAATGGAGCTGCTAGATCAATTCTGTTTCAAAAACTTGCAGTTCCATAATGTTAAATTGCATCATGCGACAGAGTCAGAGAAGGGACTCGTGGGAGTTTCTGTCTGTGCCAACTCCCTTTCTTGGCTTGGATATTGTGTGAGCCCTGGAGCAAAAAGATACAGATGGCCAAGGTGGAAATCATTTATTCTGGAAGCTCAGACCAAGAAACTCCACATTTAGGGGTGGAGGAAGTATCGTCCTGTAATTCAGCTTCTACAGGATTTGAGGGTTAGATGATGTCTTCAGCATTTGTGGTTACCAAGACTGCAGATGTGACATTTCTTTGATGGGTGCAAAAATGATAAGAGAAAAAAAACCAAACTTGGTCCTCAGTGATTTAAAGAAATCTGTTCTCCAAATATAGCTTATTTCACATGCATGAATGGTTATACTCCAAGGAAATTCATAGGACCGAATCAAGAACAAGGAGAAGGTGAAATCTGCGTCTCCTAGGAAATAGCGTACTTGTGTGCAATGGTGGTTTTTGAGAGTGGAACATACAGCAGGGGAAGGCCAGAGAGAACTCCAATAAACAGTCACCTCCTCGAGATAGCAGCTACTTAGTAAGGTCTTGTGTACCCTTTTTTCTTCTTCCAACTCCTGCAGACCATGATACCAACCACCACGTGGTGAGCTTACAAAGGCTCTGCAAAGACTCTTTAGTGGGGAAAACATGACGCAGACAGCAGGAATGACATGGAAAGAAGAACATTTATGGTGCTGTGCATAGGCTTTTCATCTGTTGCTCTACAAATGTACTTTTTTTCCATGCGTTGCATTTTGAGCATTTGTTCAGGTTATTACAGTAACCCCTTCAGCCATCCAGCCCCAGTGATGTCCCAGCATTGCGCTGTCTGAAAGAATCAGAGTCCTCTATTGGTTGATTCTTTAAGTTGTTACCATTTTTCTCCATTCTAAAGGAAAGAGTTCTATGGGCTGATCCATGAGGAGGAATGTTTTCATAACACAAAATGCTTTATTTAGAACCTTTGCTTCTCTTCATTTTATTTGTTCTTTTAGTAATTTTACAAATTTGTAATGAGAGGGAAAATGTCTCAGTTAGGTGGTAAACTGGCTTCCGTTTCTCCTGTTATCAACTTCTAACATCTGATATCCTCTGAGACAAAACACAGAGCCACCCCTGCAAGCAGCAAGAAAATACAGTTTAACTTCAGTCCAGGAACAAAGCAGTAGGAATGGGATTTGCAATCCAGAGCACCCCCTAGACCTGATCACCACAAGACAACAGATTCTCAGAGCAAGAGTAAAAATTCAAAACCGTAAACTTTACTTCTGTGCTGTCGGAGATTTCTAACCATGACCCCTCTGACATTTCTTTCAGAGCCATGTTTGACTACGACAAGAGCAAGGACAGTGGGCTGCCAAGCCAAGGACTTAGTTTTAAATATGGAGATATTCTGCACGTAATCAACGCTTCTGACGATGAGTGGTGGCAGGCGAGGAGAGTCACGCTGGAGGGAGACAGCGAGGAGATGGGCGTCATCCCCAGCAAGCGGAGGTGAGTGTGGGTTTTTGTGCATCATGGTGTTTGCCCTCCAGCTAACCGGGGAATGGAAATGAGGGAAGAGGGAAATGGGGAAAACTATTCACACAACATTATGTATAAGTGAGCTAGACAGGGCTCAGGAATATTGTTAGTGGTTACAGGTGACATAAATAAAAAATTCTCATTCTCCTCATATTAGCTTTTGGGTTTTTTTCAGAACCAGGGGTTGAACTCAGGCCCTTGCGCTTGCCAGGGAAGTGCTTATTCCACGGAGCCATCCCCCGGGCCCCTCTCCTCATATTAGAATTTTAACAGAATTAGTAACTGTGCTGAGACGTAAGGCAAACAGATTTGTTTCCATCCTCTTCCTGAAGCTTCCCCAGTGCAGTACGCACAAGGCTCTGCGCTCAGCCTGGAGGCCGGCTGGCGAGCTTCGGGGGTGCAGTCCAAGCTTCAGCAGGCACCGGTGAATTTTACAGAAAGACCAGGTGGAAACGAAATAAAGTAGGCAACTTACTAAGCTAAGGATCTGGCTGTGTCATATCTCATATACTGATGAAAATAACTGAAGCCCCATCCAGTTCAGACGCTTGGGCTACGAGCTGCCCGGAGGAAATGCACAGACTTGGATTTCCAGATGTTCCTTTGTTTTTGTCTGTTTACTACTTAAGTCCACTCTGTCCCCTATCTCAGCGCCCAGCAGTCACTTAGCTGTAGGCCGTGTAAGTGTATCCTAAAGCCGAGGGCACGCTGCTCATGTTCCTCAGCTCTCCCTTGGCCCCTAATCTGCCTCTTAGCTTCTATTCATCGCTCCCCAAGGAACTTTCTTCCCTGTGAATGTGTCCTAGAAAAGAGCCCTACAAAATCAGGAAGGAGGAATGCTGGCTCAAGTCAGTCATCCACCTTTTTTAAAATGTATTTTATTCAGGGTCTCACTACACAGCTTGGCCTCATACTGATCCTCCTGTCTCAGCCTCCCCAGAGCTAGGATTACAGCCGTGCACCACCACGCCCGGTCTTGGTGGCTGGCTCATCCAGGGCCAGCAAAGCATGTGATGCCAGGGATCGAACCCTGGTCCCTGAGCTTGCCTAAGCAGGTGCTTAGTCTGCTGAGCTATCTCGCCGGCCCTAGTCGTCTACTATGCTTAAGCTGTAGGTTTCTCTAAGCACGCTCATCCTTTTATCTAAAACCTCAGAATACCTTTATACAAACTTCTAGCACAGCTGAGTATTCAAGCTTGGCCGCAAACAAAGGGAGTCGGTGCCTGAGCTAACAGAAACCGTAGTAGAAAAAGACAGAACTTTTACCCTCAGAATGACCCTGCAGGACACTTACGCATGAAGAAGATTGGTCTTTATGTTCCGGTGCCTGTGGTCACAAAGCTGAGGACTGTGGCCAGGAAGACAGCAGGTCCACGGTCCCACGGTGGCTCTCCCAGCTCTGTGGGGTGGAGTCACAGGGCGGTGGCTGCCGCTGCACACAGCCTTTCATCCGTGTGCATTGGTTGTCAGTAGCGAGCTGCTCTCCTGGGCTCTTTAAACCTCCGCCTCACCCATCGTGGCCTGACACTGCTTTGTGAGCCAACAGCTTTGTACTGTGGCGTGCAGTGTTTTCTAGAAGGTTGGGTATTCGAAGCAGTGAGTCCTAGCCCCAGTTTTTACATATTCTGTGCGTCTCCATTTCCATTCACTGTGCCCTTTTAAAAAAAAAGTCGAGATAAACAGATGTCGGGCTGTTTCGCTTTGATTGATCACCACTGTCTGAGCGGCTCTGGCCTGTGGTGAGGCATCTTGGTGATGCAGCCCCGGGACAGGCCTGGAGTGCAGGAGAGAGGGCGGTGCAGGAGCAGATTCCAGCGCACTGCAAAGAATTTTTTCCTTCTGTTTGGGACTGTGTAGACATGGCGTGGACAACTTAGGAAGATGATCAGCCTCTGAGGGGAGAGCACAACTGTGTGATTTTGAGGCCCTTCACAGTGCTGGGGTTTTGTGATTCCCAGCCTTTGTGTCATTCGTTTGTTTAATGCGCATCATTTACATTCTGAAGAACATTTCGGTGATATTTCTCTAGAAATACTTTTGCACCTGCTGGTGGTTATTTTTCCCATTTCAGTGAAGCCATCTCGGCAACCATACTATAGCTCACCTAGAGAAGAGGTTTGTCCAGTGTCTGCAGTGTTGGTTGTTTGCATTCTGTGTCATAATGGGTGCAGTAGCCCCACCTCAGGAAAAGTTTTTATAAAATAATATACAGTATTTATTTCTCTAAATATATGTCTTTATGGGGCTGGAAAGATAGCTCGGTGGTCTAAGTGCCTGCCTGGCAAGCGCAAGGACAGAGGTTCAATCCCCAGTACCACATGTTGTGATGCTCCAGGACCCCGGGTGTACTGTGCTGGCCACCAAAATTGGGCAAGGTGGTACATGCCTGTGATCCCAGCACTGGGGAGATAGGAGGATCGCAAGTCTGAGCTGTGTGGCAAGATCCTGTAACAAATAAATAAATAAATCTTCCAATATGTTTATATATGTAAATTTATACTTATAGGTGAATTTTTCTCAAATTTTCTCCTTTGGATGTTAATTATTTCAAAAAAATTACTTTTAATTATTTGTGAAAGTAATAACCCTTACTGTAGAAAAGTGGAAACCTGAGAAAAGAAGTAAAATCCACTTACAATTCTACTCACAAGGAGTCCTTTTGTACTAACTGTACTGCAATCCAAAGTCTGAAATTTATTAGATTGGTTTTTTAGGTCTCTAATTAACCTATCTCATAATTATAGTTCATTTAGTAGAAGAGCTGCGCTGGAAATGTCTTATAATGGACAGCATCCATGTATGACCTTATCTTGTTTGAAAATGTTTCTCTAATAATGATTTCCCTTACTCCCCCCAATGAAACTACAGGATAAAGGATACAAATGTTATCATCTCCCTCCCCCTTTTGAAGATACTGAATAAATGTATCTAATAAAACACTGCATGAAATGCTTGATAGTGTTTTAAGCCCTTTGTAATTACTATATAATCCTTGTTACTATCCTATAAGATGCTGTTGGTATTCCCATTTGACAAATGAGCAGCTGAGATGCCAAGAGGTCAATTAATTTGCCTGAAATCACCCATCTCATCACTGGCAGAACTGGGATTTGAATACAGACTGCAGAGTTGCTCTTACCTCGTATGCAACCCTGCATCCCACACGCGTAAAGTAAGAGTGTACAGATTCCGATTCCTCGTGCAGGGTCTGTGTGCACTCGCTGTGTAGGCGCACACCAGGCATCCACCTTTCTGGAGCCTGGCACGTAGCACTGCCACAGAACTCTGTGGCGAGGAAGGGCAGGTTGTGTGCAGTTCCTGAGGGCAGAGGAAGGGAAGCAGACCAAGAGATAAATTCCATTCGCTGGTAATGCTGAGTTGTGGTATAGTCCTTTCTCCCCTCCTAGAACTGACTGAACACCACAGACTGGAGTGTGTGTGTGTGTGTGTGTGTGTGTGTGTGTGTGGCCAGCTCAGCCCACCCTGGGAACAGGGCTGGCATGACATGTGGTGCCAGGAGATCAAACTGCGCTCCCTGCGTGCTTACCTAAGCTTACCTAAGCAGGCACATTAGACCGCTGAGCTATCTCACCAGCCCCACAGACTGGAAATGTATAGAGTGCAGAGGTTTACTTAGCTCATGGTTCTGGAGGCTGGGACAGCCAAGGCTGAGGGTTCACATGTGGGTGAAGACGCAGCAGAATCCCAAGGCTTTGCAGGGCATCACACGGCAAAGGCCAACACGGCTTTTAGAACAGACCTGTTTTCATGATAATCCATTAATCCCTCAGTGCCTAAATTGATAATGCACTCAAGCAAGGGCCCTGAATTCAATCAACCTTGAAGGTCCTACCCTGGCCCTGCTTTGCACTGCCTTACAGTGGAGATTAAAGGTCAGCATTTTGGGCAAGAGAGTTCAAACTATAAGACAGTATTTTGTACATGCTTTCAAATACATGATTTTAATGTAATCTCTGCAAACACCCCCTAGGGAAGCAGGTACACAGTCAAGTGACCTAGGTCATCCAGCTGGCCTCTAGCTGCACCCAGGTCTCTCGGGCAACAAGATTGGACAGCTTTTCACTATAGCAGGAACACAACTGTAGGAGCACTTCCAGGCATAAAAATGAATACTGGAGAACCCAGGTTGCCTGCCTAAGTCACACTGGCTAAGCCAGGTTTCAACACACCCCTTCTTTGACCACTGTAGGCAACTGCTGAGAATTGGGTTCTGCTCAGTCCGAGAACTCACATCTAGTGGCCCACATTCATGTATTCCCTCAGGGGTCCCTGGACTTTGTGAGGGAAAAGCACAGCTGTGCTTGCTGCTCTGCTAGGGAGAGAGACCAGGCCAATCGGCATGATGGAATGTTGCAGACTGATGTTGAGCTCAGCTGAGTTCAGGGTGCAAAGCAAATTTATTCTGTATTTTGAGGCTGGCATATCATGGCATGGTGCTCTAAGCAATCGTGGTGCTTTAAGTGATTATGACTTTGAATCTGGCTGTGATTTATATAACTGAGGACATTTGGACAATGGTGATGCAAAGGTGTGTATGATTTAAAAAAAAAATCCAACCTAGACTGCTTAGAGTATGTGTTGGTCTTACACATACATGAAGATGTGGTGTTTTTCAAGAATTTCTACTACATAAGTCAGACTAGCAGATCCTGAGTACTCTTCCCTCCATTCCAAGTGACTGTGCAAAGACACAATGGAGGACACGTGTTCAGATTGTGCTTGTAACACTTTCTAGTCCAGGAAGCTTCTAGTCAGACTCCTCAGCCATACCAAGGAATAGTGATACCTGCATCATTGGGTTGCTGAAGGACCAAATAGGATGATGCAAGTGTGACAGAGTTTTATTAATATTTTCTAAACTTCAGGGGTCATTTATGTCATCATCAATAAAGCTTTCTACTTGAATAAAAAGCAGAACTTTCCAACCTCTTTCATGAGTGAATCAAAGCTACACACCTTGACAAGTTTTCCAAACCTTTTTTCAGTTGTTCTATTGCCCATTTGAAGATTAACAATAAACGGGAGTGAATACGAGGTGAGAGGAGGTGCGCACCTCTGCGTTTGACAATATTCTTTGCAAGCTTTTGAAGGTCTTAGTGATAAACTGCTAACATTGGCCTAATAGAGACATCTCTCAAGAATGTGGGAAAGCATAAACTTAGACACAGGGGAGGCTAGAAAGATAGCTTGGCAGTCTAATTGTCTGCCTGGCAAGCTAAAGGACTCTGTTTCACTCCCCAGTGCCTCATTCCATGCCAGCTCTGGAACCCAGCACTCCTGGCCAGCCCCAGAACTGGGCGTGGTGATGAGCACCTGTAACATCAATGCTGGGTAGGCTGAGACAGAAAGATCGCTACGAATCTGAGCTGCATAGCAAGACCCTGTACCAAACAAATATTTTTTAAAACAATTAAAAAATAATTTTAAAAAAGAAAGAAGGGAAAAGGTCGTCAGAACACTGTCCAAACAGTTCTTAGGTTTAGATTCTTAGGTTTAAATCAGCCTTGTGTTATGTTTGGGGCCGATATGGGTTCTGTGGATTTATACAGAATGTATTTGCATATTGTGGTTAAATAACTATGTATTTTCTGTGTGCTAAAGTCATTTTGGCAGGACCCAGTGAGCTAGTATCTTTATCCTAATTAATTCAGAGAAGCCAGAATACAGTTGGGACCCTAACACCAGTTTTAGAAGATTTCAAAGAGATGATGAATATGAATTATACTTGGGCTCAGATTAAAACTGAGACAAGCCAGTGAAGCTCAGAGCAGGTTTTCTCAGTAAGGATCTTTCCACTTGGCAGTTCATCTCATCCATAGTCTTTCCTGCTCGACTCCTGGGCATATGTCAGAGGCAAGAAGAAACTCTTTCATGAGATGTATTGCTTTAATATCTGTGGTTAGATATGAAGAAATTTCTTCAGCTGTTTCCACTCAAATATTCTACTCTCACACTGAAATAAATGTATTCTGAAACTTCACTCTGTAACTATAGAAACCCCAATCTTCACTGTTTCCCTTGGAAACACAAAAGAGCTCTCGGAAAGGAATATGCTGTTAATTATTGATCTATAAATAGCTAAGATTTCATAAGCCATTAAGTCTCTATAGATTTAGGTTTTTCTCTCTCTAGAAAAAAAAAAAACATGAAGTCCAAGCCAGCCATATTTAAATGAGAAGTCATGTTAAAACAACCCATTATATACTGCTTTTGTTCAATAATTACTTATTTAGGACTTGTACAATTCATGTTGAATGATATATGGGTTTAGCTTCAAGGAAGAAAACCTACAAAAGCAATCAAAATTTAAAACAGAACAGAAGGAACTCAAGAAGTAATATTGACATAAAGATAAAACTAAGTTCTGTTATGGCCCAGAGGAAGGAAGGATCGTAAACAACTGTTAAGAACCAGAAATGTCAAAGGAACTTTTTTGCTTTTCTCCTTCTCAACCCTGGCCTTCAAACAAGCATGAGTCCTGCCAATTTTATTTTGAGGACTTCCCATCCTCTCTATCTCATTACCATATTTCATCACTACTTGCCCAGATTATGTCAACAGTTTCCAAATAGGCCTCCTGTTCTTCCCTTGTCTGGTCTGTCTTTTGCTTGCTCATTTATTTAAAGCATTCATTTGATTCCATCACTTCCTTGCTTTATGTCCTGTGTAACCAATGAGGATTCTCCAAGGCAAAACCCCAACTCCTAGAAGTAAATTAATACCCTTGATTGCTTCATCTCTGCATGCTCACTCTTCCAGGCATGCTAGTCCCATCTTGAATTCCTTCTGACCCTTTCTTGTTGACAAGCCTCTTCTCATCTTATAAGTCTGGTCACTCAGCACCTCCTCAGCCATCCTTCTGCAGTACTTTCCCTCCCTTTCTCTCAAAGTGAGTGAAGCACACCTGTAAGGGTATCAGAATTCTTACTATAGAAGATTATCAGTCTCTGTTTCTTTCTCTATTCTTGCAAAGAGCACATTGCTATGAGTTCAGTGTAGTCATTCCTTTAAATTTTCTTTGCATGTCACTTAATATATAATAGACACTCAATAAGAAGTTGATGCGATATCAGAACTTGTACTGTAACATCATGTAACTCAGTAGTGTCCCAAATTTTCTGATCAAAGAG
>NDGN011490404.1:0-16176 GCA_002564285.1 Tympanoctomys barrerae | reverse complement strand
TGGATTTTTTTTGATGGGGCTTGCTGTGTGCAGGCTGGGCTGGCCTCCAACTCCCAGCAACACTCCTGCCTTGGCCTCCTGAGTGCTGGGATGGCAGACGTGGCCACTACACCTAGTGGCGGACGGTCTCAGTCTCCTCCTCAGGCTCGTATTTGGTGGCTCTCGTGCTAGAACAGCCTTTCCAGAACTTCAGCGTAAGTACAATTTAAGGTTTTTCCATTTTAATAAGTCACCTGAAGAGATGTTACTGGCTTTGTTCTAGGCATGTCAGCCTACCAAGAAAACAAAAGCAGACGACCGGGGAGCAGATGAAAATACTTCAGAGCAGACAATCCTCAATATGATCTCCCAGAGCTCTTCAGACTCAACGATAGCAGGCTTAATGAGCATGTCAACTACTTCTGCCACCAGCGCGGTGCCTTCCCTTCCTGTCTCGGGAGAGTCCTCAGGCAGCCTAGCCGGTGTGGAGATGTTGCAGAGCAAGCGCTGGCTCTCCTCCCAACCTCCTGTTAAGCTAGAATCTGCTCAGGGTCATCGGACTAGTGAGAATTTAGCACTTATGGGAATTGATCATTCCTTGAAACAAGATGGCTCAAATGCGTTTATGTCCCAAAAGCAGAGTAGTAAGACTGTGCCGTCAGCTAAAGTATCATTGAAAGAATACCGTGCAAAGCACGCAGAAGAGCTGGCTGCCCAGAAGAGGCAGCTGGAGAACATGGAGGCCAATGTGAAGTCGCAGTATGCATATGCGGCCCAGAACCTTCTGTCTCACCATGATAGCCATTCTTCCGTCATTCTTAAAATGCCCCTAAAGGGTACAGAGAACCCGGAACATCCTTTTCTGGAAAAGACTGACAAAACAGCTCTCAAAATGAGACTCCCAGCAGCTGGGGATAAAGCTGCCTCTTCAAAACAAGATGAGATGAAAATGCGCATTAAGGTCCATGCTCCAGCTGATAAGCACAGTTCTGTAGAGGACAGTGTTGCCAAGGGCAGAGAACACAAAGAAAAGCACAAGATTCACCCGTCCAACCATCACCACCACCATAATCACCATTCACATAAGCACTCTCACTCCCAGCTTCCTGCTGGTCCTGGGAACAAGCGTCCAGGGGACCCAAAACACAGCAGCGGCCAGGCAAGCACCTTGACACACAAAGCTTATAGCTTGTCTAGTTCCTTCTCCTCCTCTAGTTCTACTCGTAAGAGGCCCCCCCCTGAAGAGACTGGAGTGACGGTGTTTGATCATCCAGCCAAGATTGCCAAGAGTACTAAATCCTCTCTAAATTACTCCTTCCCCCCTCTTCCTACAATGGCCCAGTTACCTGGGCATAGCTCAGACACAAGTGGCCTTCCCTTTTCACAGCCCAGCTGTAAAACTCGGGTTCCTCACCTGAAACTGGATAAAGGCCCCACTGGGGCCAACGGTCACAGCACAGCTCAGTCCATAGACTATCAGGATACTGTGAACATGCTCCACTCCCTGCTCAGTGCCCAAGGAGTCCAGCCTACTCAGCCTCCTGCATTTGAATTTGTCCACTCGTATAGTGAGTATCTGAACCCTCGGGCTAGTGGCATTGCCTCCAGACCTGGCACTACAGACAAACCCCGGCCACCACCTCTGCCATCAGAGCCGCCTCCACCACTTCCACCTCTTCCTAAGTAGAAGAGACGAAGAAGAGAAAAAAATCTTCTCTAAAAAGTAAATTTTTTTTTTTTTGACTACTGATAGTGGACTAGAGTTACTTCCCTTATGAAATGTCACCCTTCTTGGACTAGAGAATACAGTGATACTGAAACATAGTGGGAGGGTGGTGGAGGGCCTTGGTTGTAATATGTGCTGCCTGATACATTGAACTACTATAGTTTCTACTGGTATTACAAAGGTGGGGTGATGAAGCTGTGAAGGACTAAGAACACGTGCTCTATTCTTGGCCTCTCCGCCTCCTAATTAGGTTGATTGGAATAGTTATCTTCCCTCTTCTTTCGAGAACTGAGACATGGGGGTTTATCAAAGAATTGTGCATTCTTTTGATGTTTAATATATCAGAAGAGAGGAAGTATTTAAACTTCAAAATCTTTTAAGAGACTTTTAAAAAATAATTTAATGAAAGTAAGTTATCTGTTTAGTTTTTTTTATATAAGTGGGAAGGGGACAGGGATTATGCTGTGTGTATGAGACTCATAGCAGTGACTCCCAGTGGGTGGGGTCGAGGGGGGGTGGGAGTGCTGGGGGGGTGGGCTCTTGGTCAAGAGTTTTGGAGTAGGCTCAGGCCACTAGAAGTGTTGAGACCTTGACGAGTGTGTGCAAGTGTGGATGTGTGTGTGTGTAAGAATCATGTTTTATCCCCATCCATTACCATTTTCACGTTCCAGCAGTCTGCTAGGTAAAAATGGTTGGCCTTGAGAGCCTGAGCAGAGAGGCGTGCTTGATGTGGAGACTCCCCATTCTTTCTATGTAACTGAATTGTAGAAAGCTCGTGCCGTACATGTCCATTGCCCTGGGAGAAGCAAGGAGTTGGAGGGTACTGAAAAAAAACCTTGCAATTTGGAATTCTTAGGACATTGCGTTCTAAATTACATTGTGAATATAAGCCTTGCTTTTTATTTGTATATCTGAAGGCAGACAACTGCATCTTTTAAGTGTTTGCAGCTTACATGATTTCAGAGATCTGAGCTCATGAACAGTGCTGGTGCGTGAGTCGTCAAGCTTAGCCAGTGGTTTACGTTGTCCTCTGTGGGAGGCTTTAGGGTCTACCAGAGATTCTTAAGATTTCTAAGAGTTCTTTAAAAAGGGGGGGGGCAGGAGTCCTCTAGGGACTTATCCTAGACTTTAGGGATGAACATTTTTGATGAGGAAGGAAGTCTTTTAAATTTAGCTGGAAAGGATTCTAAGCCAAGTTGACTAACTGGTATGCTGCCTAGCCACAGCTCATTTGATGTGTTCTTTTTCTTTTTTTGCTATGGACAGTAATACAATTTGAGTTTGTCTCATTTTGAATGCAGCTTCTTCCATCGCACCAAATAGTGTTTACCGAGAAGTTAAATGAGTGGAAAATGTAGGGAGATAGAAAGTACTTATATGGCTACTTACTTGCCAGCTACAGCTTGGGAGAGAAAAACAGACAGTTACTGTTGCTGGTGTGCCTCATGGAGAAAGGAGTTGTATCTGGGACTAAACCTTAGCTGAAGGCGAGCTAGTGCACTGCCTCTGCATGTTTGGGCTGTGTGGAGTGCGAGCCATTGCCAGGGAAAAAGCAGCTCTCTGCTGACCTATAAATCTGGTACATCGTGAATGTCATTTCACTCTTTAGATAACACTTTCCTCTTCTTGCTAGTTCCTGTTTTGTGCCATCTAACTGGTGAGTATGTGATTGTGTTTCCTAAATTTAGGCCTCATATTTGTTTAAATTTTGTTTGCTGGTCTGTTTCCCATCCATCACCCCAAAAGGGAGTGTGTGATTTTGTCTGGGTCTGTACCTCTGTGGAACTGATGATCACTGGTTTGATTGTGAAAATGTCCCTTTTAGCTTTTAATTGTTCACATTAATGTCACATGTCTTCTGAATCACATGCACCCATACCACAGTGGCACATAGCCACTTGGTGTTGTAGCAGTCCTCTGTGTTCTTCCTTAGAGCTTGTCAGGAGTGAATTTGGAAAAAGGTGCTTCCTGGGCCTAAACTGCTGCTTTAGGTTTAAAAATCCAGCCTCCGCGCTAGTCCTTCATTGTAGGTCTGTGCATGTCCTGAGCCTCCTGGACTTTGCCTGAGGTGTTGTGTTGTCTTTGGCTTAGCAGGTGTACCTGTCAGCTAGCATGTGTAGCATCCCAATTTATACACTTAGGGTTTCTGAGGGTTATGTGATTGCTAAGTTGAATTCTTCATCCCTTCAAGAGTGACAAATGGGATTTATAGATCCAAAGTTAGTCTTGTAAAGATGCCATTTTTCTTTTAATCTTGACTGTCAAGGATGAGTGATGATGGTAAGCTTTGGAAATCTAAAATTTTGTTGACTCTCCTGTTAGTAGAAACAAATGTCAGTGGATTGCTTTTAGAGCTTTTAATCAGATACCTGTTTTGCTGTTGGCCGAGCTCCATTGAGGCATTTATCTAAATCCATGTGATTCTTTTGAGGTATCAGTGAACACTTTTTGGCTTTAGAAAATGCTTAGGTGTTAGTCTAGTTTTTTCATGAATCAATGTATTTCCATATCTTTTAAATGATTTTATTGTTTTAGTATATTCTACATAGTGCTACATAGGCTGCACTGGTATTGATTGAAAAAATCTAAAATCTCCAGTTGCAAACAGCAGTGGTTTTGGATATAGAAATAAAATCATGGTAATAATCATGCTTAAGGAAATAAATCCCTTAATTTCTTTAAGCTTTTGCTACTTACTTCTTCATATTGAAAGTGTAAACTATTCATACCTTGCTTATGGACAAAGAATTTGAAGGGCCCTATCCTAGCATGATTGGATTTTAAACATCCGTGTTTCTTTTATTTCGGAAACTTTTTTAAAAAAAGATTTATTTCATTGGTGAATTATTTTGGTATTAATGCTGGGACGGGGAGAAGGTGGAGTATCTTGAAGTGGAATATAAATTTTATTCTCTGGTTTGGGAGAATATGTAATCTATCAGATGGCGAGAAATAGCCCGCAGTCATCCTACTGAGCTTTCAGTGATTTTGCTGCCGCCCCAAATGTCTATTGCTTGCTACTAGTGCCCAGCTGAGTTTCCGTTGTGCCATACTATCAAGTTTTATTTTTTAGTCCCTCGGTGGATGTGAGTTTGAAACAAGCATGGTACTGTACTGTTAGCCGATAGAGCAATCTGGTGTGGGATCTTGGCACTGGAAAGGGAAGCGATCGAAAAACAGTGTTCACCAAGAAGCAGTGCCACTTCCACTTTATGACTGTGTTCATGGTTGAATGAAGAAACTCGGTTTTTGTTGCCACTGTGAGTTGGAGAGGGACTCTTGACAGCATGCTGGCTGCAGCCGGAGCGAGTGTGTGCGTTGGGTAATTAGGGCGCCGGCGAACGCGAGGAGCTGCTCGGTCATGACCGCTGTGGGGTCGGCGCAGGCCGCCACGCCCAGCCTGGCGCATGCGCCCAGAGAGGAGGCTGCAGCAGCCTAATTAGGGTTAGCCTGTGTTTCTTAACCTGACGCTGACCTTTCCCCTTTGTACTTCACACACTCAAAACTGCCCATTTTCTTATCAGACCAAAGAGCAGAAAGGAAAAAAAAATTTAAAACACTTTACAAATTTCTGTCACTCAGGTACAGTTTTGTGGTGAGAGTTTTGTCAGTTCCTTTGTCTTGTTTTCAAGAGTCCTTTCTCAGCAAATTCTGCCGTTGCCTCTTCTCGGGGTGTCTCAGTTCTGGATGCTGCTCTTGAGATCTCTCCTGCTGGTAGGTGAGTGATAGGATGTGAGTGACCATTATCATAAGGGCTCTTTGTAAAAAAATTTTCTAAAAATTTGAAGATGTGTACATTTTATAGTCTGGCTCTCAGTTTGATATCTTGCTGTCAGGTATGTTTCACAAGCTGTATTTATCCATCTCATCAATAAATGTTAATGGTAAAACATTCATCTGATTGTTGTTTATGTGTGTCGTGTCCTCAAATTGGTCCTTAGTGCTAAGTCTTCAACTCTCATTTTATTGGGGCCTTATTTTGCTTCAGGGACTTTCTGGGGTGGGGGAGGGGCTCCCGGCTGTTCTCTGGGCGCGTCTGGAGCCTGCCTGCTGGGCCAGCACTCGGAGTGATTGCACGCAGCCCCTTTGGCTTCAGTTCCACTAGTATGCTCGCTTTTCTCTGCTTTTGTAGTTGAGTCATGGTCTCCCTGTAGCTCAGGAAGGCTTTGAGCTCACTATTTACCTTAGGCTGGCCTTAACTCACAGCAGTTCTACACCAGACTCCCGGTGCTTGGCCTGTAGGCGTACACCACCATGCCCATGTGTTCTTACCGTGCAGAACCTATAGGGATTAAGTGGCTGGCACACTGGCCCTGGTAACGTAAAGTACGTTAACAGAGAGGAAAAGCCTTCGGTATATTTGAATATCTGAAAGTAACTTTTAAGCAAAAAAAAATCTGAATGTTAGGACAGACACATCAATGGCAGAAAGTATTTTGGGGTTGGGGATGTAGCTCAGTGGCACAAGTCCCTGCCTAGCAAGCACAAGAGCCTGAATTTGATTCCTGGTAACACTCCCCCCCACCCAAATACATTCTTAATTGTAAGTAAGAAAAAAAAAATTTTTTTTTTTAAATTTCTTAGGGGCCAGGGAGATGGCTCAGTAGAATAAGTGCTTCCCTGGCAAGCACAAGGACCTGAATTCAACCCCCAGTTCTGCCAAAAAAAAAAAAAAAAAAAAAAATTCGTGATGGTTCCTGAAAAAATTGGTAGTGAATACTTGTCCTGGGACATAATAAAGCCACATACACAAAGTAAACCTTATAAATCACACACTTAAGGGGAAGAACTTTTATGACAAAATGAAGCATGACACTTCTGAAAAGGTGATTTGAGTTCTATTCATACCTACTTTTTTGGGGCCTGCCCATTAGCTCAGTTGTTCAAGTGCCTGCTTAAGCAGAGGCAGCCTGGCTCAGGATACTGTGGTTTGATGCCCAGAGCCTCATGCCTTTCCAGACCTGCCCTAAGGCATCCTGAGCCAGCCCCCCCCCCCAAAAAAAAAAATCCTCATACTTACTTTTTTTCTAAGATTGAGTACTTTAAGTTTGTATTTGCTAGGCAAGCACCCCTCACTCCACACTTGCCCCTTTGGCAGTGCTGGGAATTTAACTCAGGTTTTTGTATGTGTTTAGGCAAGCTATACCCCAACCGTCTTTCTACTTCTTTTTTTTTTTTTTTTTCTTTTAATGATAGCAAAGTTTTATTAAGAAACAAAACTCTCAGAATTTGAACCAAGTAAAAGTAGGGGCCCAAGTAAAAATAAAAAACTTTACAGAGTGCATTTAGGCTAAGTAAAAGTAAGAAAAGAAGTACACTCTTCAGGTTCAGGGTGGCCTCCAAGTTATTTGATACACATTTTTGAAGTTTTTGTGGAAGTTGCTGGCAATTTAGGAATTCTGATCTTGTCATGGATGAGGTATAAATAATATAAAATTGTAGCATTAAAAAATAATAAAATAAAATTGTAGCATAGCTACAGCCATAATGTAGGGTTGTTAAGTGAATTGATTAGCTGGGGTCTATTTTATGAAAATGCCTATGTTACATCCTGATCTGGACATATTTGAGGGCTAAAGAACGTTGAATCCCTTTGTAAGACTTGTGTGGGGGTCTCGGGTTTAGTCACGGTAAGCTCTGGCTCTTGCCCTGCCCCCTTGAGTTGATTTAGTGAATGCATTGTCGCATTGCCTAACTTGGGCTGCCTTTTCTGTGCTGTGAAATCTCAGCCCTTCAGTTCATTTCACGCTCAAAACCAGCAGAGCAAGCTATGGGAAGCTCTGTGGCAAGATCATCCTAGAGCTACTTCAGGAAACATCCGGGGCAGGAGATGTAGTTCAGAGGCATCAGCGCCTGCCTGGCAAGCACCAGGTTCCGAGTTCCATCCTGTACAAAAAAGCATAAAGATTCTGAGGTGAGATCCTGCTGACGTGTTTAAGGAAGCAGGGCAGCCCGTGTAGCTGGGATGGAAACAGCGTAGTGGGGAGGGTAGCAGGATGAGATCAGAGAAGCAGCAATCAGATACCGTGGGCCCTGTGCACCGCTAGAAAGACCAGGGGAATGCGACACAGCCCCTTGAGGCTTTGAGTGGGAAGTGACACCCTAATTGAGTATTCAAGCGTTCCTTTGGGCCTCTGTTTAAAACATGGTGAGCGAGGCAGAGAGGCTCTTGCAACAGGTCAGTGCGAGGGAGGCTGAGGGACAGTGCCGTTGCACAGGTGAGGAGCACGAAGGGTGCTTTCAGTATGATGTCCAGGTTTGGCCCTGACCTGTTGCAAGTGTGGAGTTTGCGACTGAGGCAAGAATGATTATGGGAGGCACAGGAGGCTTACCGTTGACACTTGACATGTCTAAGGAACAGGTAGATTTGGGCTGGACTTCGAAGGGTTCCAGACCAGAGATACACATTGAAGAGCCATCAGTTTATGAATGGAGTGAGTTAGTGAGATAACTGAGGGAGGATTCATAGGACTGAACAATGTCAGTTACTCATAACATGAGGGCGAAGAGGAAGAAGAGACTTAAAGTTGAGCCTCAGTGTAGAGGTGCACACTCATAACCCCAGTTCTTAGGAAGTTGAAGCCCGTAGGAGGACCACCGTGAGTGCGAGGCCAGCCTGGGCTACATAGTGAGACCTTGTCTCAAAAACCAAGAAGACACTGAGCACAAGTGTGTCTGAAAAAAATAGTCCAAGGAGACAAAACTTTGAGAGGCCGCTGTCAGAATCATCCAGGCGAAGGCCTTCGCGGAATTGACTGTTGATGTGATGGTGGGACAATTTTAAATGGAGAGGGCTCTAGAAGTTGGGAAGAAGTTGAAGGCAGCATGACGTGGCTAGTTTCTGAGTTTCTCTGGAAAGAGGAAGAGATGGAGAAATGAAGCAGTAGCTGGGAAAAGAGGTAAGCTATTTTTACAATTTTTAAGATGGAAGACTAAGCACTTACTACTAGGAAGAAATTGCAGTGTTACATATGCTGCTGGGAAAGGTAGATGCGAAAGAGGCGTGGAGTGATGTCCTTGAGTAGGCGAGATGGGATCTAGTGCATGAAAGTATGATTTGGGGCTGGGGAGAAAGCTTAGCAGCACAAGTGCCTGCCTGGCAAGCATAAGGTCCTGAGTTCAAGTCCCAGTACCAACAACTCAAAACAAAAACCAAGTACGATTTTGCCTCTGATAAGAGCAAAGCCATATAAATCACAGTAACTGGAAAACAAGAATATTGATTGGGTTACAAGCTTTGGGTTGATGAGGATTTGTGAAGGTTCTCTTCAGGCTTAAAGTTTTTGTTGTTGTTTTTTGTAAACTAATTCAACTTTTCTTATAGCACCAGCTCACACACTGACCTCCCTTTTCACTATCCTTTTTGTCCAGAATTAGCCCTCAAATACTCCAAGCTTTTAAAAATTCTTGGGGCCAGGGAGATGGCTCAGTGGCATAAGCACTTGCCTGGCAAGTGCAAGGTCCTGAGTTAAATCCTCAGTTCCGCAAAAAATAAAAAAATAAATATTCTTTTCAAGAATTCAATTTTG
The DNA here is from genome assembly GCA_002564285.1 of Tympanoctomys barrerae. Lineage (NCBI taxonomy): Eukaryota > Metazoa > Chordata > Mammalia > Rodentia > Octodontidae > Tympanoctomys > Tympanoctomys barrerae. Next base: position 6,942 of record NDGN011490404.1, on the reverse strand, counting down.
AGGCTAGGGAGATAGCTCAGTAGAATAAGTGCTTACCTGGCAAGCCCAAGGGCCTGAGTTCAATCCCTGGTACCACACAAGAAAAAAAAAAAATTGTGCTTTGGCAAGCACAGGGACCAAGGTTCGATCCCCAGTCCCAAGTGATGTGCCAGCACTGCCCCCAGGCATGATGAGCTGGAATAATCCAGGCATGCACATGCCTTAATCCAGAGCTGGGGAGGCTGAAAACAGGAGGATCGCCACGAGTCTGCTGTGCCTAGTGAGACCCTGTACCAAATATGCAAATGAAAAAACCATTCAGTTTTGACTGCTTTGGTGGGGCACATCATAATCCCCACACTGAGGAGGCTGAGGCAGGAGGATCCCTGGAGTTCAAGGCCAGCCAGTACAACATAGCAAGACCCTGTGTCAAAAAAAAAAAAAAAAAAGGGGGCTGGGGAGATAACTCAGACTCTCAAGCACCTACCTGGAAAGCACAGTGGACCAGAGCTCAACCCTGGCCTGCCTGCTGGCTCCCTGGGCCTCACCCTGCAAAGCACACCGGGGGCGTGGTGGTGGTGGTGCACACCTGTAATCCTAGCACTCCAGCGATTGAGGATTGCTGTGAATTTGCCTGGGGGCTACAAAAGTCAGCACAAGGCCAGCCCAAACTGGGACTGGTAGCAAGAAACAGAACTCCGTTAACTTGTAGTAACCCTAGGGGAGGTATGGGAGGCGCAGCAAGAACGTAAACAGATGCTTCTAGAGGAAGAGATTTTGATCTGTACAACCTGAGAAGGAAGAGGCCACCGAGCCACCACTGTAGGAGGTTGAGGCCAGGGGATCATTTGTTTGACCCTAACATGGGTAACTAAGTGACATCATGAGAAAGGAAAAAAAAAAACCTATTGATAAACAATTTCAGGTCTACTTTAATCTATTTATTATCTAGAAAATTATACATTGAATTGGAAACTAATTTGCTTTGTTACACAACATAAAAGAATTTGCCAATATTTTGACCCTTTAATACTGATAGGGGGCCTGGGAGATGGCTCAGTGGAATAAGCGCTTCCCTGGCAAGAGCGAGGGCCTGAGTTCAAGCCTCAGTTCCACCCCTCCCCCCCAAAAAAAAAATACTGATAGGGCCGGGGAGAAAGCTCAGGAACCTGCCTGGCAAGAGCAAGGGGCTGAGTTGGATCCCTGGTCCCAAAACAAACAAAACCCCCTACCTGATCCCTGCTTTCACTCAGTGGAATAAGTGCTTCCAGGGCGAGAGCAAGGGTCTGAGTTCAATCCCCAGTTCTGCCAAAAAAGAAAAAAAAAAAGAAAGTAATCAGAAGGAGCTATTCTGAGGAGTAACTTCTTGCCTGCCTTCTGCTTAGCAGGTTTTGGAAGGGTCTTGCTACGTATTCCAGGGCACTTAGGGCGCAGCCCAGCCTGGCTTCAGCATCAGGGACTTCCCGCCTCGGGTTCCTGGGCGCTGTGAGCACAGACAGGGCTGCCATACCCGCATAACAAGGATTCTCCCTGTAGAAGCCGGACGGCTGTGTCCCTGTCTATTCCGGTCTCCGCACATTGTTTACTGTGGTAATTTCAATCCTTTTTGATGTTTCCATATTTAGTTGCAATTCTGATTATCAAGGTTTCTGTATAATGTAACTTCCCGCTAGATTTGAGTTATAGGGCATTTATGACAAAATGTCTGTTGTTCCTCTAACTTTTCTGATGGAAGGAGTGTTTGCTTATGTATGTAAGTCATTTTTAAGCTGGGTGTGGTGGTGGCATCCTGTAACCCCAACACTCAGCAGGAGGGTAACACTGAGTTCAAGGCCAGCCTGCACTAGAGTGTGAGGCCCTGTCTCAATAAAAAGAATCATTTTTGTGATTAATATTATTTTGTATTGCAAGCACCATCCCACGCTATTGGAGAATGTTTACTCCAAGACAGCAGGACTATCTTTCTTCTCCCTTCTGTGCTCCGTGTTAGGTGCCTAATAGATGTTTGCTGAAGGAATGAATTTTGGGAAAGAGCCTTCTAGAATGCCTTAGTGCTTGGAAACAAACCACACACTGCTTGCATAATGTCCTACCTATCTAGGTGTTGTGGCAAGGAGGATTGCTGTGAGCTCAAGACCAACCTGATTTTTGGAGCCAGCTAAGTTCGGACTGAAAACTCCACCAACTGTGAGCTAAATAAACCTTTTCCTCCTTAATTCTGGGCATCAGGTGTTTTGTCCTAGCAATGTGAGAAAAGCAACTAAGACACCTGCATTATTAGCGTGGAGTTGCAGAGGGTTTTACAGCATCAGGCTGCAGAACTCATTTCCTTATTTTCGCTGTCCACAGCCCTTCACTGTATGAGATGCAGTAAGAAGGAGGAAGAGGGCTGTGTTCAGATTTGCCTTACTTTCCGTTTCACTAGATGTTGCCTTAGAATGGAGATGATAATAGCCTCCACCTCTTAGGGTTACTCTGAAAAATTCGATGAATGAATCCTTGTGGTTCTCCAGATTGGTGGTGGCACCAGGAAGCCAGGTCCTGACACGGCAGGAAAAAGTCCCTCACTTCCTTGGCCCTTGGTTCGGTTAAGGCACATGGGTCACCCTGCGGAAGTACAGGCAGAATTTTTGTAAAATAGATACACAGTTACTTCTTCAAGTGAACAGCAGGCAGTGCCACAAAGGCATCTGCTGCAAGTGTGAGTTTGGATACACTTTATGCCCACAAAACTTACTCTGGCGCTTAGGGAACAATGATGAATAGATATATTTGTTTGTTTTTGAGCCAGGGTTTCACTGTGCTTCACACTGGCTGTGAGTTACTGTATAGTCCAGCCTGGCCTGGAATTTATGGCCATGCTCCTGCCTCAGCCTCCCACATGCTGGATTACAGGCATGCATCACCATGCCTGGCTTGATGAGCTTTAATCATAGAGGAATCTAAATTAGGTCTCAGCCCAAGGAGGAAGAGTTTATATTTATTTTTTTAAGAGAGGAAAGGTTTATTCGGCTCACAATTTGTGGAGGTTTCAACCTGTAGGCAGCGGGCTCCATGCCTTAGTGGTGTGCTAGAGGGGCAACTGTTCACGTTGCAGCAACAGCAACAAGAGCAAAAACAGGAGGGCAGGTAAGCAAGCCTCCTTTCCTGTTTTATATAATAAGCTGCTACCTGCCCCAGGGTGAGCATAGCACCCGCACCTTCTCTGAGCCCTCCTCTGGTACGGGCTCAGGATGTGCACAAGGCCAGCGATGTCTACCCTGGCTCCCTGCTGACTCGCTTAGTTAACCTTCTAAACTTCTCAAGGTGGCACAGTGAGTCAGCCTGTAACACTCTAGAGCATAAAGAACCACCCCAGGGCATACCCTGTCCGTCCCAGGATGCAGAACTTGAGTTACTTCGGTTGACGCCTCTCAAGTTGGCATAGTGTGTCAGCCATTGCTATTTACCCCGTGTCAACTTGCCAACCAGACCCATTTCTTATTTATTTATTTATGGCAGTACCGGGGATTGAACTCAGGACCCTGCGCTTGCCAGGCAAGTGCTTATTCTACTGAGCTATCTCCCCAGCCCATAGACATTTCTTTAAATCAGTTTCCAGATACAAAGACATTCTCATTCTTATCGCTTCCTAATTTGAACATTATAACACAAGTTTAACAATCCTGAACAACCAGTATTGTCTATCAGCATTATATTACATTAGAACCATAACATTCTGTCCCTGGCCCCGCTAAGACCCGTCACATCCATTTATTTATTTTAGAGTTTAGCCCTCTAAATTATTGTAATTTTTTTACAAATGAAGTACAGACTTTTCATTTAGTTTTAATTTACTTCTTAGTCATTTTCATTCTTCCGACCATCCATTGCTTTTTAAAGCGCTTGCCATTTTGTTTGCTCTAGATTCCCCAAGCAGTATTCAAAAACGGCTACCCCCTTTTTCACTGGTGACCTCTTATGTCAAGAGACAGGAACTTATTTACAGTAGTCTGTTGGTTCCTGGACTGTAAAGAATCATGTATGAAGGCTTCAGCAGCTTGCTGTCTAATCCCTCAGGTCTGGGTCCTTCAGCATTAGAGCAAGGTGGCTTTTCCAGCTGACAGACTGCACTTTTTGGACTTCAACTTTCTTGGAGTCACTTCCTTTTTCACATTCTTCACCTTTTGTAAATTCACTTCTTTCAACTTTCCTGGTGAATTCTTTAAGCCAGTCTGAGAAGCTGTAGTTAATTGCTCTAGAATAGTGTCTGGAAAGTTTTCTTCTGTTCCATGAAAAGCTTTTAGTGGGTGCCACTGCTGGGCTGCCTGAGCAGTAGGCTGCACTCCACCTCCTCCTCCAAGGCCGTCTGGCCCTCCTCTACAGACAGGGGGTGCGTACATGAGGCAGGGCCAGAGCTGCACCATGGGGGATGTGGCCCTGGAACCTCTGACCTCTGACCCATCACATCCATTTATGTGAAAGACATTTAGTCCATCTGCAAGAGTTGCCAAAGTCCTAGCAGTTTCAGCACTGCTGAAAAGTCCAAGCCCCAAGTCTCCTCGGAGGTGTAAGAAAAACCCTGTACAAGTGAAGTTATCCACTTCCAACATTTAATAGTATAAAAACTCATTCCCAAAGGTACAAATAGGAGAATATAAAGCAAATCCAAATTGGGACCAAAGAGAATCCAAAATTCAGCAGGGCAAACATTAAGTCCTATAGTCCCATGAGCAGCCTCTGAGGCAGAGTGGCAAGACGTGAGCGCCGAAGGGCTCAGGTGGCTCCCTGGTGGCTCGACCCTTAGGGGCTACGTGGTGGTGGCTCTCGTGACTTCTCTTTGGGCTGGTTTTGCTCCCTCCTTGCAGCTCTCCTTGGATGACCCATGTTCTTGGCTTATTCAAACGGGGGTCTTCATTGCAGCTTTGGCTTCGCCTTCACATCGTCACACCGCCCTGGCCACCCAGACTTTCTGAAATCAGGGTGAAGCCTTCTTACTCCATGACTCATTCTGCATGTATCTAAAACCCACGCGAGGGTGGAGAGCTAGCTCAGCAGTGCAAGCACTGCCTGGCAAATGCAGGGACCCAGGTTTGATGCCTGGCACTGTGTGCCATACCAGTACCGCTTCAGGCATGCTGAGCCAGCCACCAAGACTGGGCGTGGTGGCACATGCCCACATCCCCATGCTGGGGATGCTGAGACAGGAGGATCGCTATGAGTCCGACCTGTGTAGTGAGACTCTGTACCAAATACATAAAAAAGAAAATAAAATCACTGCCATGTGGCTGATACCAAGGTCTGCCGCCGGCTGGAGTGGAAGCCGGGTTTCCCTCTCTCCTGGCTGGGGGGGGGGCGGTTGGGTGCCTGCGACGCCCTCAGGCCATCTTTTCTATTCTCCAGTTCCTTCTCAGCAATGGCGATCTCCTCAGCTCTCTTTTTTTTTTTCCTTTGTATTTTAGGGAAGGGTCTACAGGGTGTTTAGGGTCTCACTAGATCGGACTAGTAGTGATCCACCTGTTTACACTAAGAGCTGGGATTACAGGCCTGCGCTAGGATGCCCAATCCAATCTCAACTGCCATCTCAGTGCACCCTGGGGGCAGGGCTGACGCGGCAAGTTTAGGGATCCAGCCCCGGGCCCTGAGCCTGCCTGCAGACACTTTAATCCGCTGAACTATTTGGCTGGCGTGGTCCTCCTCAGCTCTATCTTTGGAGTCCAGTTTTACTGGAGCTTCCTCTCAGGCCAAACTCACATTTTAAATCATGCGGTTAGGATCTTTGCTCTTGACTCCCGGCAGAATTCTGACTAAAAGCCCCCGGCAGCTGCCAAGCCACAGTCTCACCAGTCAACTGCCTTGAAATTCCTTCCGCCAGATTCATTAGTCCTGTTGCCCTTAATCTCAGTCTCAGGCAACGTCTCTACTCATGAGCAAAATGCAGACAAACTTTTTGTCAAGCTATAACACACATGGTCTGGAATCCAGTAGCCAACGCTTCTTCCCAGAAATTCTCCAGCCTGGTCTTTACCAGCAGGATTTCTACCAGTCTGCTGGTTTTGCGAGCTCTCACCAGAATCTCCCATACAGAACGGCCCGAGGCATTCCAGCCCTACTCTTTCAAGCCGTATCTCCAAACATTCCCAAACTCTTCCCGCAGGGTCGACCACATAGCTCAGCGGATTAAAGCGCCTGCAAGCAAGCGCAGGGCCCGGCAGTGCACGGCTGTGGAGAACAGGCGCTCGCCAGGAAAGCGCCGAGTCCAGTGAGCCATCTGCCGGCCCCTAGAAGGGCTTTCTTAGTGTGCCCTGCACCAAATAATCGGTCATACACCGAACTGCTCACCAGAGAACACTACAGCCTGCTGTTTTTTTTTTTTTCAGACAGGATTTCACTATGCGGTTCAGGCTGCCACTCTGTAGCCCGCACCGGTCTTGAATTCACAACCATCCTCCGGCCTCAGCCTATCAGTGCTGGGATTACAGACGCGCGCCACCACGCCCCGCACTAAAGCCTTTTTATGTACAAAGAGAGTCAAATATGCAGAGATCCTCGAGCTCGACTTTGTCGCCCGCTGAGTCGGGATAAACAGCTGCCTAGACCACAGGAAGCAGAAGGTGCGCGGAAATAAGCCACACCCAGGCGTAGAAAAACACGCGAGCAGCGCCGGCCGGTAGCCCGCCCGCCCCGCCCGCTCCGGGGCGGAGTTGACAGGCAGCTCCGCTCAGCCTGTCCGGCCGCTAATTCTCTTGGCGGGCCTCGGTGGTAGGCGGGGCTCGCGGCCAATGGTGACGCGCGCTCTGAGCAGCAGCCAATCAGCGACGAGGATCTCGGACCGACGCTAGGCGGAGGCGGGCGCTGCCGCAGTCGCCGGAAGAGGCCTGGCAAGGCGGCGCGGCGTTCGGGTGAGGCGGCGGGTGGCTCGTCCGCGGTCTTTGCAGTTAGGCTGTTGTCTTGCCGGTTCTGTGAGCCCAGGGCAGTAACTCT
>NDGN011490401.1:1561-12442 GCA_002564285.1 Tympanoctomys barrerae | reverse complement strand
TGGTCTAAAGCACCTACTTGGAACAAGCTTAGCAAAGTATAGGGACCACAGTTCGATCCCCCATCACCACAGGTCAGCCAGCCCCGCCCCCTGCTGGGCTGAGCTGGCCACACGCGCGCGCGCGCGCACACACACACACACTAAATAAATAAATGTTAAAAAAATTAAAAAAAAAAAAAAAGAATGTGGTCTCAAAGTCTAATACTCCAATGTCTTAAATATGAAAAAAGTGTGTGCTCTTTTGTGTTTCTAAAAAGAGACTCTAGTGTCAGACTTTGAAATTTCATCTTTGTGAACTATTCAGGCCCTTTATACATATTTCTATTGAAGCACTTGGCATCTTATTGATTTGTTAGACTGCTTTTCCAATAGACAGCCTTACACAAATGTTTAGCCCAGCTGTCCATCTCAAAAGTCAGATTTTTAAAAATTAAAATGGCACTTAGAGGGCCGGCCAAATAGCTCAGTGGAGCTATTAAAGAGCCTGTAAGCAGGCACAGGGCCTGTGGGTTTGATCCCTGGGCCTGCATGCTGGCTCTGCCCCTGGGGCGCGCTGAGACGGCAATTGATACTGGGCTTGGTGGCACGTGGCGGCACCTGTAATCCCAGCACTTGGGAGGCTATAAACAGATGGATCACTATGAGTGGGATCTAGTAGCGAGACTCTGAACACCCTGTAGACCCTTCCCTAAAATACAAAACAAAGCAAACAAACTCTTTTTTAATGGCACTTGAGATTCCTGTCTTCCCCAATTAAACATGTGGCATGTGCTCATATTGTATTTTCAATTTAAAAAGCCTTCTACATGTTAAGTGAGTGCTCTACCCCTGAGCTAAATGAGAAGCACTTTTTAAAAAGTCATTTGTAATTTTACACCCCAGGGATAAGCATTACTATCATCTTAGCATATACCTTCCATGTTAGGTTACCATCACTGTGACAAAGTACCTGAGCTAATCAACTTATAAGGAGGAAAGGTTTATTTTAGTCCATGGTCCCTTAGCCTATTGCTTTTGGGGTGAGAGCCTTTGACAGAGAACAGCTGTCCACCTCACGGTGGCTGGGAAACAGAGAGAGAGAAAGGGTTGGGTCCCAACCTCCCCCTCAAGTGCAGGCTTCCAATAACCTAACTTCTTCCTGCCTGACCCCACTTCTTGGAGCTTCCAACACTGCCCCACAGTGCCATCAGTTGTCAACTCAGCCATTGTCACACGGGGTTTTGGGGACACTTTTCCTGGCAAAGATACCTTTGCCTCATATTTATATATCTCTCTTTTTTGTAAAAGATGTGGGGCTATTCTGTACTTTCTGCTTTATATGTATAAAGCCATATTCAAAACATTTGCATCAGAATTAAATTTGTTATATTTTCTTCTAAAAGGTAACTTTGTCTACAGTTTACAGAATGTATTAGTTAATCATACTTTACAGAATATATAGCCTCATTTTTACTGTTTGGTAACTTTAGGAAAGAAATCCATCCCAAATTATATTTAAAACTTTTTTTCCTTGTTGTTTTGTTTTGAGGGAAGGTCTTGCTATGTAACCCAGGTTGGCCTCCAACTTGTGGTGATCCTCCTGCCTCAGCCTCCCAAGTGCTGTAATTACAGGCATGAACCACCATGCCAGCTATCCTTAGAACATTTTTAAGGACACAGACTAATTAAAGGATTTTTCAAATAGGGGGCCTCTTCTTGATAAATCTGATCTTTTACAATGGTGTTTGCTGAGAAATACAGTGTATGGAGATCTAAAAATAGAGAACTTGCATTTTTACCTGAAATGATGATCAATAAATGTCACTATTTGAGTTCAAAGGAATGTAGAATATGATTTTGAAGGATTTTGAATGTGTTCTTAATGACATTTACCAATATGCCGCACAAAAGCTGAATTCACATTACAAATCAGATGAATAGAGAACATGATTGTAGGAAACTTGCTAATGTCAACTCAAAGAAATAATCAACATTCAAATCTTATGTCCCACAGTGGGAGTCTCCAGATGAAACTCTGATTATTCTGGATATGACTGTAGCTCTTAGATTGAATTATTCAAGAATTTGAAAGACAGACTTTTATCCTATTATCTTAAAAAAATTATTTTGTTTGGTTTTATAAAGTGATCATTTTGGTGTCCAACAGGAGATGTCGTAGACAGAAGAGGCTCTTAAATACATCATTTGATTTATGAGACATATTATATAGCCAATTACATTTACTTCCTGTTTGAGTTCATTTTCTGCTACTACAACAAAGCACCTGAGGCTGGGACCTTTATAAAGAAAAGGAGTTTATTTACCTCACAGTTTCTGATCAAGGTCTAACGGCATCACCTATTTGGCTCTTTGCTGGGTTACAGCCTGTCAGAGTTGGAAAGGGAACTGGCAGTGTGCAGAGGTCTTATATCAAAACAAACCACTCTTCTGAAAAGTAACTCACCCTGTGAGACCAGCATTGGGCAGGATGCCCAATGCCTTGCCCACCTTGCACTGGACCCTCCTCTTCAAGGCTCTCCCACCTCAACACCAGTGACCAGCCTCCAGCCCTGAGCCTCTGAAGGACAGACACAGCATTCCCCAAAGAACCCTTTGTAGATAAGAAAAGAGAAGTCAGCTAGCTTGCCCAAGGTCACAAGTTGCTAAGTAGCAGAACAAGGAATCCAAATCCAGGTGTAAGTGCATTTCCTGTTCAACAGTCCACGGTCTTCTGGTAGAATCAGATGGAAGAATAATGAAGCACAGCACCTCTGCCGACACTTGTGGTGCCATTCATGGCAATTATTGGGGGGAGAGAGCAAGACCTGGTAGCACTGTGTCCCAGCTAATTGTGACAGTCCCAACTCCTTCCTCACCTTGTCAATTTCCCCCTATCAGTGACATAGAGCACTGATATTTGGTTTATAAAATCTTGAGAGCATCAGCCTAGGTTATTGCAAATAACAGACTTAAGGATCAGTTTTTGTAGCTCAGAACATTAAATTAGGTTCAGAGGAAAGAACCCTTAGTTGAAAACCAAAAGATTCCACTCTGCTTTGTTCTGGAAAGTCACGTCCAGAAACGACCGCTCTGCATTGAACCTTTCCTGCAAAAAATAGCTCTTGTGTGGGAGTCCTAAGGAGAACAGACATGATGCTAGGACTTCAGACTTCAAGAAACCTGGCTGTTTCTTAGATTATAAACACTTCCTGTAAGGCTAGCTTCTATCAGTACTCAGCAAGTCCAAGAACACCAATATCTGGAGAGCTTTAGAAAAGATATCATTGAAAAAAGAAGTGATTCTACACAGATTGCCGTGCAAACAGCAGACAATTGAGCCCTCGGTCCTACTCACTTTTGGACGTGTTTCCTGGGCATCAACTCTGTGCCAGTTACTGAAATACAGTGATGCTAAAATTCAGTTTCTCTGTTCAAGGAGTCAACTGTCTGTAAGAGGAGACAGCAGGGTAAACAATAAAATGGAGAGGTTGTGCGGGGCATATGCATCATTCTACAATACAAGGGAAGTCTTCCTATGTAAGATGCCAAGGAATATGCTAAGTATTTTATAGAAGTTTCAGATGATGAATAGGAATTTTCCAGAGAGCTATTACATTTTCAGTAAAAATGGATTTCTTACAAATTGGTCTTTGGAAAGAGAACTGGCAACTAGACATTACAGCAGAGCATCTAGCTGGTTCCCAAGTTTGAACTTTTCATTTGGGGAGTGTTGAGCAAGGAACTCAATCCAGACTGGATGTCAACATTAAGAAAGTGAAACTATTCTTTCTTGTGCTCTCTTTATTGACTTCAATGTTCAATAAATGTTTACTGGATTGATCGAAGAGTGATTCAACAAATCAGTAAATTAGGATCATCTGGTGGAACTAAAACAACTAAGCAAGACTAAATAAAGTTTCATCACTAATTGAATATAATAGGAAGTAAACAAAATGACTAATAAATAGTAAATAATCTAGCTTAAAAATAATTTCCTCTAAGGAATTTATAAATTCACCTCACTCTGATAGTTTTCCTCTGTGTTGTGGGTGCAATTTTGGCATCCTTTTTCACATCTTCCTTCAGTTGATGTCTTGATTTTTATATGTTTGCTTCTACAAAAAGAGACCCAGAGAGAGATGAGAAAATATTCTTTCATCTACCTAAGGCTTTCTACCAGGGAGATGAATTATGCCCTGTTTCTGAATGAATGAGAATGAAGGTGAGCTCAGACTCTGTTTAAGATTAAGCATAAGGAAATTCAAAAAGATTTGTGATGGGGCAGACTGGGATGTTTTTTTTTTTTTTTCGTCCTGGGGATTGAACTTGGGATCCTGCGCTTGCCAGGCAGGCACTTATTTTACTGAACTATCTCCCTGGCCCTGGGGCAGACTAATGATAAGACCAAATATTATGTATGGATTAAAGTGAGATTCTGGGATGGCATAAGGGGCTTAACTGTCTCATGCACAAGCCATGTGGTCTAAATGGACATATTTTAAAAGCTGTGCTAAAATGAGCTGATTACACATAAGCGCACCACATAGCAGTACTCTTGTCTAGTTGGTACAGTGGACAGCTAATGTGCTGCTGGATCATCTAGGTAAGGAATGATCTTCACTAGTTTCAAATAAGACTGTGTACATTTTGTTAACAAAACTTCATGTTGAGATAAATCCTGTTAATTAAAAGACATGAAGATACACAATAGAATTCAATTCTAAGTTTCTTTGGCTTGAGTCAACACCAAGAAATAGCTCCCCGAAAGCTATCTTGTCTTAGTTCCTCAAACTCCTCTGACTAAGGATTATGGGATTATAATTTGGAATGGCTGATAAAAGGAAGATACAATTTAAAAAAAGTCAAGAAAATATGAGGACAAAGAGGATGAGCAATTTTAGGAAGGAAAAAATAAATTATCAAACCCCTACCGTTGGAGGGGATGGGATGTTATTGGGATAACTTCCCAGCATTCTGATCACTGGCTTGGTTCCTTTGGACATGAGATGGAGAGAGCCAACTATGCTACTGCTTTGTGGCCAGTCCAGTCTGTCTGGGACAGCTGAATTGTACTGCAGTATGGGGCTGAGATCTGATGCTGTGAAAATATACTCTTTTGCCCCAGTTCTGCTCCAGAATTCTATGCTCTTTTTCATGGATGTTTCAAGGTATTGAACATGTGCCTCTTTGCAGCCTGTCTTGTCCAAGTTAATAGCAGATACTCTGGACCTTGATCCGTGCCAGGGTTTCTGATCTTTTTCCTCCAGCTGAGCACCAATTGTAAAGAATCTTCCTATTACATTGCAGACCTATACTCGAGTCTGCATATGGCGTAACATTCACAATCCAGTGGATGGCACATTATGATTCTGTTAATGAGGTCAAGATTGCATTAGAATTTTAGCCACTATGTCCCACCACATCTTGAACAATGAATATGCAGTTGGAGAGATTATAACTGAAGATTTATTTGAGTAGACTACCCAGTTATCCCTCTGCTACCCCAAGTGTTTTACTTGGAGGCTGTGAAATCAGAGGTTCATATGTATCCCTCTTTGTTTCATCATGTTTATTTTGGTAGGTAGACTAACTTTTTTATGTGTTTAGTACAGGGTCTACAAGAGTCTCACTATGTAGATCGGACTCATAGTGATCCTCCTGTTTTCAGCCTCCCAAGTGCTGGGATTATAGGCAGCTACCACACCCAATCTCAATCACCATCTCAGTCCATCCAGCGGTCGGGGCCGGCACAGCACTCCAGGGATTGAACCCTGGCCCCTGCGTCTGCCTAAGCAAGGCATTTTCATCTGCTGAGCTATCTGGCCGGTCTTTTGTAGACTAATTTTTAAAATTAAAAGAGACAAGCACAGAGGTATGTGTCTTTAATCCCAACTACCTGGGAGGCTGAAGTAGGAAGATCCCAAGTTTCAGGCTACCCTGGGCTACTAAATAAGACTGTCTCAAAAACTAAAACTAAAAATGTCTGGGAGTGTAGTTCAGTGGTAGAGCACTCCCCAGTCATGTGTGAGGTCCCAAATTCAAGCCTTACTAACACACACACACACACACACACACACACACACACAAAAATTAAAATAGGTAGTAAAAGTAAAAATCCTGGGAGTGATTAATCTTTTAAAAAGTTAACATATGGGGTAATGTTTATCAAAGGAAAACATTGTTTATAATAGTAATTTTGTAGTTGCATTTATAATTATGTTTCGTCATCTTTTAGGCTAAAAAGAGGTTATAACACATGAAAAGTGCAAGTTAGCAAATTGTGAGGATTCTCTTTTTTGGGGGGCGTTGTTTTGAGACAGGGGTCACCATGCAATTCAGGCTGGCCTTGAACTCACTTTGTAGCCTACGCTGGCCTCAAACTCACAGTCATCCTCCTGCCTCAGCCTTCTGAGAGCTGGGATTACAGGCATGTGACAATAAACCCAGCACAAACAGTTTTTTGTGCTTATTCAATTATCTCTTTTTATAAAGTTCTAGAAGCATTGCTATCAGATGTTTTTTTTTTTTTTAATTTCTTAGTTTGTCATTTGGGAAACCTCCAATTTTGCATTCTCTGCAAATGTGATAGGCTCAGCACACCTCTTTTGTTAATTCAAGCAACTGATAAAAATGTGAAACACAAAGCTCTGGTAGGTGCTATCTCCTTCACAAAGTCTCTCGCAATGCTACTTCTCCTCCTGCCTACAATTAACTATGCCTGTCTTCATGTCCCCAGTGACTACATCCCTAGTCATATTTCTATAGCACAGTGTCATAATGCACTATCACTCTAAATTATCTTCTGATTCCCTTTCCCACAGAATCTATTAGGTAGCAAGGACTTGTAAGATCAAGGACAAATTCCCCATGTATTAATGAATCTAAATTTTTGGGTTGATTTGAATCTGTTCATCAAATAACTTCAGGTATAGCTAAGTCATAGGTTTACTTGTTTAGTCACTTTATTTTTCTTTTTTTTCCCCAAACAACTGTTTTATTTATTTTTTAATAATTCCCTTATTTTATGAAAAAATAAAACAAAACTCTATAACAAAATAATAACAGGACAGGGCTGGCAAGATAGCTCAGCAGACTAAGTGCCTGCTTAGGCAATCACAGGGACTGGGGTTCAATCCCCAGCACCACATGTTGGGCAGGCTCCACCGCTGGGTACACTGAGTCTGGGCATGGTGGCACATACCTGTAATCCCAGAGCAGGAGAGGTTGAAAATAGGAGTATCACTAAGAGTCCAAGGTGCATAGCAAGACCCTGTACCAAATACATAAAGAAATAAAAACTAAAACATAAAATAATAATAGGACAACAATAATTAGTACACTGTGCATAAGCTTCAAAACAGTTACTCCCAGTACAAGATATAGATTAAAAACATTCTTTGAAAGGAAACACCAACAGATCCAAACACAAAATTTTACTTTCAATGTAAAGAACTAGTAGCTTAAATTGAGCCAGGGAGATGGCTCAGTAGAATAAGCACTTCCCTGGTGAGCACAAGGGCCTGAGTTCAATACCCAGTTCTGCCATAAATAAATAAATAAATAAGACAAATTAGCATGTACATTAAAATTTTTGAAACAACAGAATGATAATTGGAGTAATTATTTGAATTTTTCCCTACTTCCTATTTATCTTCTATTTTGTTCCCGTTTTCTCTGTCTCTCTGTCTCTGTCTCTGTCTCTCTCTTTTGACATATATATATAATTATATATATAGTATTTCTCATTTAAGAAAACTATGCCCTACTTACTCTTGTTGTGTGCCTTGCTTATTTCCTTTACCATTATGTTCCCTCACTTTGTTTTTCTGTTTCTTCCATCAGATTCCTCATACAGCTGTTCTTTTGTTTGTCTGTAAAATATATTGAGTCTTTTAAAATTTTGCAAAGTCACTGAGTAAAACATTATGAAAAAACAAAACAAAACACAAAAAGACTGTAACCTAGATAGCTTTTTGCAGATAGGGTGACTATAGGTAATGTGTTGCATATTTCAAAAAGCTAGGAGAATTTTCAGTGTTTTCATCATAAAGAAAGGACAAATGTTTACGGAGATAGATATATTTAACTGTACAAAACATCACATGTTTTGATGTATTGGTTGAAGGGAAAAATTGATTGAGCATTGAAAGACCCTACTCCTCTTACTTGTACTATTTGTGGAGAAACTTGATCATAGCCCATCATATCATCCAAAGGCCACAAGAGCCCTTTAGGTAAAATGCTAATAGGGCACAGAGAATGGGAGAGTTTCCATGTTGGGCAAAGACAAGGAGAGTAGTGGGAGTTAAGATTGGGGTGCAAAGGTTTTCCTTTTCTAATTTTAATTAAAGAAATTAAACTAATTAATTAGACGGGTTTTGTGGCACAGTAGTTGGATCTACAGAGATAGGAGAAGAAAATTCCCGTTACAGTGATAGAGACTAAAAAAAACACTGTGATGTGTTGGGTTAAAAAAAGAACTAAAAACTAAAATAGCTGACATTCCAATAAGTACTCAAAATCAAGTAGTAGATGAAAAGCAATAGGAATAAATAAGATGAAATTCTGGTGAATTTCTTCGTCATAAAACAAAATTAAATATATGTAAATATGTCATATATCTTATACTTACTTGAGCAGAAAAACCCAACTGTGTAATGATGTTAATTCTCCCTAAATTTATTGTAGATTTCAAAATGTAATATGGTCCCAATCAAATAATCGGAACTTGAAGTTCAGTGGGATTTGACTGAACTCCATTACAATTCATCTGGAAAAGTAAACATATGATACAGTAGTTCCCAGACTTGCTGAATAAATATAATCACCTCTGAGGAGTTTGGAAACCCCAGTGACCAGCTGGGGCACACTGAATAGCACCCCAGAGTCAGGGCCCCTGGGGCACTCCCTGTAATGCCGTCACTTGGGAAGATGAAGCAGGAGGATTACAAGTTCAAGTCCCACCTGGGAAACTTAGTGAGTGCTTGTCTCAAAAATAAAAAGAGCTGAGGATGTAGCCCAGCAAAAATGACTAAATTCCAAAATACTACAGAAGGAAAGGGAAAAACAAAAACGAAAACAAAAATCCCCAGGTAACACTCATGTTCTTCAAAGTTTGGAAACCACTGTACTGCAAACAAAATCTTCAGTGAAGTTACAGCAACTGGAACAGTTTGGTACTAACACATATGGACAATAGTAAACAAAAGTCCAGAGATAGGTCAATATGCATAAGGAATATAGGATAAAAATTAAAACAGGTCAAATAAAGACAGGTTAATTAGCAATCAGGAGCAACTGGCCATTTGAGAAAAAATGGAATTGATTCTCAGCTCATTCCTTCTGTTCAGTTCTAAGTGACTCTCCTCTCCCCATCCCTCCTCCTACCTCCCTCTCATTTACTTTCTGCATATAAGCAGAGTAATCCTGACACCCACAGCCATGAAATCTGAGTCCCGACTGTGTCTTTCAGGGACAGCACAGCATGGTGCAGGCTCTGTCTTCAGCCTGTTTTCTGCTTCCTGCGCGTGAGTCCTGGGGCACCGCAGGGCTTTGCCACAGCTGAGATCTGCACTGGCCTTCCCTCTTCCTGGGCTTTGGAAGACCAGCTTCCTCTTGCCTTCCTTCAGCTCTCAGATGCATTGTCTGCCCACCAGGGACGTTTCCTGACCTGACTATTTTAGGCCATTCCCCACGTACTTCCTCATTAGCTTTTACTATAACTGATCATTATTAAGTCTGGGTTGTAGTTTATTGATTTATGTTTCTGCCTATCTCTCCTATGCGCCACAAGGAGGACTGTGTCAGTATTGTCACTGCTGTGGGGGGGCTTAGCATATAGTAGATGCTTGGTAAATATTTGTTACTTGAGAGAAAGAGCCTGGTGTGAGGCCCAAGAGGAAAACCTCTTGGTCTTGTTCCACCAGCAAGACCCTGAGGCAGCTCTGCACCACTGCGGAGTGAAAACTCAGACCGAGAGCTCTTCTAAATCTGAGAGGGCCAGCCAGCCCCCGCTGGGTTCCTTTTCCTACTTAGTAGTTGCAGTCTAGAGCTGGACTCAGGCGCTAAACTGAAATTCTTGCTGAAACTCCGACACCCAAAACATCCACTCTGCCTTCACCACTCTTCCCAGTGGAGAGACGGTTCTCCTTGATGGTGAAAGATGGAAAACAAAAAGAAGATTAACGGGACGTTCTGAATTGTCTCTATAGCTGACGAATAGGATCAGTTAAGATCATTATAAACTGCTGAAACTAGAAAAGTGCTTTACATATCATCTCCTAATGACTATAAAGTAGTCCCTGCTTTCACCAGGCACCGGGAAGAAAATCAGGTCCTGGGAGACTCGGTGGCTCACCAGGGCCCTGTGAGCAGCGGCCCAGGGGTCCGCCCGTCACCCACATCATAGCCTTTGCCAGGGTGTTATACTCTGCACCACATTTAAGGAAAATTTCTCTGACACCACAGCTCACTTTAAAAACATTATCTATTCACTCTGTGTGGCTTCTGTAGGCAGTCTGCCCAGCTCCTTCTTTTTTTGCTCAATATTCGAAGTCTTAAAATGAAAGAATTAATTGGGGCCCAGCTCCCAGGCGAGGAGTGTCTGCTGCACACAAAGGAAGCTATGTGGAGTCTCGGGGTGAGAGACTTGGCCAGGGAATCTTCTGTAGAAAAACTGTGATAGAATCAAGCGTAATTTTTGAAAGCACTCCAGCAGAGCAACCCAGGAAGACAGCCCCGAGGGCCTGGGTGCACAAGGGCCTCTTCCCGGGTGGAGACAGCCACAGACCTGGCTTTCCCGGTGAGGGGAGATGGTCTTGTTTATCACCTGGGCCCTGCTCTCTCCTTTGCCCTTTCTCTCCCCAAAGGATGATTCAAGGATTCAAGATGAGTCATCAACTG
>NDGN011490400.1:0-16346 GCA_002564285.1 Tympanoctomys barrerae | reverse complement strand
AAAAAAAAAAAAAAAAAAAAAAAAAAAACTTTTTTTTTTAAAGAATAAAGTAGTTGGGGTGGGGAAGAAAAAGTAAAGAAAAGCACCAAAGTTAGTAAAATTTGTACCAGAAGCCTCCAAATCTAGGATAGCAAACCGTCAGTGCATTTTGACACCACTCTTTTTCTTACATTGCTTTGTACTGAAACACACACTACAGAAGTCATCTTCCCCTGGAGAAAAGTCTCTGCAAATCGATGCCTCACATACTAATACCAACACTACAGCCTCCTACCATTCTGTCTTTTTGTTCGAAGACTCAATAATTGTAGCATCATTAGTTGTTACATACTTTGCATTCAGATTTTTTTGTAAGTACTAATTACAGCCTGTATTGGATGATTATTATATCTTTCCATATGATTTTGTTGATCACATATTGATAATCTATATTTAATAATCATAGTCCTTTATAAACAAGTGATTAGATGATGGTCCACTGTAGACTTTAATGATGTTCTAAATATTTATTTCCCCTCCTTGTATCCATTTCCAGACTCTTTGCCTTGCAAGCCTACTTGAGTAAAGGCAAATTAACATTTCTTGGAAAATTACTAGATGCCAGGCTTTATTGCTTCATTTAAGCTTAACAACGTCCCACTAAGAGATATTCTTCCAACTATACAAATGAAGGAATTCTGATGTAAAGATTTTAAATATCTTCCCCTATGTCATGGAGCTCATAAGTATATAAAGTCAAAATTCTAACCCTAACTCCTAAGCCCATACTTTTCCCATGCTTCTTGCCTGCCTCTTATAATTGGCTTAAAATGTCCTAAAAACACAGAGAAAAACCTACTAAATTAAAATAACAATGTGAATGGCTTTTTGCATAAGAAGTATTACATACATAATTAGTCTATTTGAATTATTTTCTGAAGTGAAATATAACCTCAAAGAAAAGAACCAATCCATGAAAGATCTCTCCACTCTGGTAGCTGCTCTATTAATAACTAGCTATGTGACAAAAATCAAGCTACTTACCTCTTTGTGCCTCAAATTCTTCAAATTTATTTTTTAACATTTATTTATTTATTTATTAGAGAGAGAGAGAGAGAGGCCAGCTCAGCCCTCCACGGGGTGGGGCTGGCTGGCATGTGGTGCTGGGGGATCGAACCGCGGTCCCTGTGCTTCGCCAAGCTTGTTCCAAGTAGGTACTTTAGACCACTGGGCCATCTCACCTGATTCTTCATATTTAAACTAGAAGAGTTGGATAAAATCTTTAGGGCATCATCAATCCTCAACATTCTATACTTTTACTACTTGTTGAGAAATTAATTTTCTTTCAAAAACATACCTTGAGAGTATAAAAATTTCTCCTCACACATCACAAGGTTCACTACTTTTTCCTTTTACATCCTTCAGAAAATTTAATCTTTGTGAAACCTTAAAGCTTTCTCCTCATACAAAACTGCTATAAAAAAGGTTTATAGAATTAAGTGAATAAAAAGGAAAAATTTCAACTCCATCCTATTTCTTGTCTTTTTCATAACTTGATTCTTTTGTCTGCATTATTATATTACAGAAAGGAATCATATCTTTCTGTCTGCAGTTTATGAGGCCTGACAGCTAACAAAAAAGTATAAATTATCAGTAAGAATACCTTGATTTAACATTTTAATGATAGTAGACACTTAAATATTTTAATTTGTTGTAATTGTACAATGCATTATTTAATCTTTTGTTTTAAAGTAACAAAACTATTCTAATACAATGTAATATAAAGATGAGAAATATTAAGAATGAAATGTGCTTTTTTACTAGATATAAAATAAAGGAATATTAGTGAAATGTTATTACTAATGATTAACTCCAATGTACTCAAACCCTAATAAACACAATTTTCTACTTAATAAACTAGAAATAAATGACAATTGATAACCATCATATATTAATTTCTGAAAAAATATTTCAAGTTAAATATTGAAATGAGTGGCCTAAGCAATGCATATTCAAGCCTAAAACACATACACAAACATTAATGTTAAAATAACTCTGAACCATTTTTCAACCTAAAAGAGCAAAGCTGGGCACATTGGTTGGTCACTTCTGGCAGTTTTCCTTATAAGACTAAAGCAGCATTAATTTTTCTCTTTGTGCACAAAAATGAATAGCTCATAATAGTGAACTAAAAGCAAATATTCCATTTCTCTAATTCATTTGGAATCTTATTAGGATAATGTAAGTACAGAAATTTTTGTTTCCAGTGAAGGAGCGTATATACAGTCCTTATAAAATAAGGCTTTCTAGTCCTTGTCAGCAGCTCCCCAGAAGGGACTGTGTCTCCTTCTATAGTGTGCAGATATAGACTACTCCCATCTCTGCTATGTATCAGTGATCTCCTATCTCAGAAACAAACTGCAGAATTTTTTTGGAAAGTGTCTTGGTTACTTTTTTCTTGTTGCTAGGACAAAATATTCAACACCCAGAACTAAGGAAGGAAAGGTCTACTTAGCTCACAGTTAGTGGAGGTTTCCGTCCATACTATGCTGGCTCCAAGGCAGAGTGACACGTGGAAGAGGGCCTCAGTTTATGGTGGTGGAAAACAGCAAGAGCAAAGGAGGAGCAGGGGCAGTGGTGGCTCAGAGACAGAGAGAAAGCCTCCCTCCAACCGCCTCACACTGCATTCAGTCTATGTGCCCCAGGGCGGGTGTCCCACTCACACCCATAATCCCTGCGTTGGATCATGAGTTAATCAAAAACTCTAGAAACTGCCCCATGATTGCATGAGGCTTTAGGGGGACAACTAGACACAAACCATAACAGAAATTATAAATATTTCAAGTTTTCTCAAGTGTGTTGGTGTTGGTGTTGGTAGTAGTGATTTGGTTTTTATTGGGGGGCCACTGAAGACTGAACCCAAGGAGTGATAGTGTATCCCCAGCCCTACTTATTTTGAGATAAGATCTCCATGAATTGCCCATGGCCTCCCATTAGCTGTGAATTACAAGTAACCACCACCACTCCAGCCTACTTCCTGTTAATTCTTCGTAGCATGCTAGGTTCAAACTACCTGTCAGCATTTATATCCTGACAAGTTCATAGTATTAGAAAATGGTACATGTAAAGTTAAAAATATTTTTATTTCATTTTAGATAACTATAATCACTTATTTAATTATATTAGCTAATTAAGTTGGGTGCTACAGAACTTCTCAAACTTTGGGGTCATATTAGCTGTTTCCTCTCTCACTTGCTCTTCCACACTGATTTACTGGTGTTTCCTGCTTTTTATCATAGCAATCTCCAGTTTCCCAATTGTATGAAGTCATTAAAGCAACATAGGGTAATTCAATATTAAAACTAACTACAGATAGTAGTTTTCTCCAGGTCAACAGATTTTTAGTGTCACTGTGTTTCCCTCAACATTTTAAAATATTCCTAAGCACATTGGTGCATTTCCAACAGCACCCTGGAACCCATTGGGAGACAGTTTGCAGATGTGACTTCAGGTGTTTAGCTCTTGCAAAATTCTCAGGGAAGTTTGGCTTTTATATTGAACACAGACTATGAGTAAATACAGAAGAGCTGAGAAATGAAAAATGAAAGGTATATATTTGAATATCATTTTTGGCCTAATAAATTTGTGTGTAGAATAGTTTCTATGCAATTACACGTAACATGCTGTAATTTAAATTTTTAGGGGCCAGGGAGATGGCTCAATAGAATAAGCGCTTCTCTGGCAAGTGCAAGGGCCTGAGTTCAATCCCCAGTTCCTCAACGAAAAAAAAAAAAAAAAACAAGAATTTTAAACTGTCAGCTAAAATTAAATACATAATACAAATGAAATAATTTATCAACACATGCAATGTCTGCTTTCGATAGTTCTTAAACATATAATCATTTTACCAAGGATTATACATATGATATAGTTCAGCAAAACAATGCTACTTCATAAATATTCATTTAAAAAGATTTCAGATATATTTTTCTTTTAAAATTGCCCTTGAAACCTTGGTAACTATTTTCCATCTGTAGAGAACAGAAAGGTAAGGGTAGGGTTTGTTATTCCTTATAATTCCCACTGTCAAGCAGGGAAAAAGGCACTTTATTGTATTTTGTTGATAAAGAAACAAAGGCATCCAAAGATTGAGGGACCTGTCCCAAGTCCAGTGGCATGCAGTTAATCACAGGTGGGCTCTCAGCACTGCAAAACGTCATTTCCTGGCCCTGTTGCAGGCTGTCTTCAAAGCAGACTATCCCTTGGGGAGAGGACAAAAAGTGTAGCTCATTCATTGAAAATATCGTTTGCCTTATTCTCTCAGGGACAGCGGTGCCCCCTTTCTCCATGGCTTTGCTTTCTGCAGTCACAATAACCCTAGGCCACTCATGTTCTGAAAATATTAAATAGAAATTTCCAGAAATAAACAATTCATACATTCTACATTGTGCATCCTTCTGAACAGCGAGTTAACCACCCATGGTTCTGCTCCGTCCCTCTCCATATTAAGTCATTCCAGGCCCAACATATCTATGCTGCACAGCAGTGGGTGGTGCATCTTGTTAATATCCATAATAAGTTAATTCATCCACATCCATTTCTTTCCAAGCACGCCGGTGTCGCTAGATGCTTAATATTAAACCAGGCATAGTAAAATTATAAAGACAAGATATAGTCTCCACCTTCAAAAAATTAATGCTTTCATAAACATAAGAAAAAGTTAAACAGTATCAAAATTAAATGCTCACAGAAAACAATTCCAGAAGACAACAACATACAATATAAAAACCAGTGTCAAATTACTATCATTTTGTTTACTGAAGTCCTGTTTTGTTTCTAGTGGGGGGGGTTAAACATTTTTTAGTCTCTTTAAAAAATAAAAAATATTTGAAAAAAGTAAAATAAATAAAAATTTAAAAAGCAGACAATTCTACATTAGATGCTGTATGGAGAAATCATAATATTTTAAGAGCAAAGGAAAAAATATTTTCAGATATTCCTTCTTGAAGGAATGAGACTTCAGAATTAAACTTTGAAGAATGAGAAAAATTTAAATAGATAAAAATGAATAATTTGGATAAAGAGAAGAGAAAAAGTAAGTTGTATTTAGAAACACTATATATCCTGATGAAATTGGGTCAAAGAACACATGTTGAGAAATACTAAAAAACAGCCTAGAAAGACAAGAGACAGAATGGGAAAATCCTTACTATGGGCTTTCTCTAGAAGGCCCTGTAAAAAGATCATTTTAACATTTTAATCTGGGAAACACATGAAAACAGTTTTGTTTGGGTCAAGAAAGGTCATTCATTTATGTTTCTTTCTTTTTTTTTTTTTTAAGGTGGGGTCTCACCGTACAGTTCAAGCCAGCCTCAAGCTCATTAGTCCAGGCTGACCTGCATCTGAAGCAATTACCTACGTCTGCCTCCCAAAAGCTAGGATTACAGGCTTGTACCATGATGCCACGCCATTCACTGAGTTATACAAACCATGATTGCTGAGATTATACAGCAGAGCAAGGACTGACTCAAGCATCTTGGAAATCAGCCACAGTGTATCACAACCAAGTATTTGTGTTCTTTGCAATCTCCCATGGTACACAGACATACATGGGAATACAAACAAAACACCATTTTTGTAGCATTCAATTTTGTAGCACACTTGCTACAAATTATCTCTAGAGTATACTGCCCAAGAATACAAACCCAACTAATAAAGTACACCACTTCTGTAGCACAGTCTACAATTTGCCTAAATCAGCTGCATTTTCTTTGTTTCCTTTTTTTTCACTGAGTTTCTTTCCAATTTTTATCTCTAAAATCAGCAGTCGATAAGAGACAGTGGCAGCTCAAATGCCAGATTATAGAATAACATGAAAATATAATTTTTTTTAATCCAGAGAGTTTGGATTTTATGACCAATTATCAAAATGTATCAATCGTTAATAGAACAGTAAGAGCAAAAGCTGATCTTCAAACAATACTTTAAATGGAACTCCAAAAAGACCTAATAATTACTGTGGTGTCTTCCACTTAACAGACCCAAACAAATCCTTTATTTAGTGTCCGAAAACAGAAATTTGATGAAGTCGGGCAGGAATACTGCTAACCAGATTCATTTTTTAAAAATCCCACCCTGGGCTGGGGAGCTTACTCAGTGGTCTAAGCACCTGCCTGGCAAGCACAAGGACCCAGGCTCCATCTCTGGTACCACCAAAAAAAAAACCCCAAATTCTCACCCCGATTCATACCTAGTAGAGTGTGCTCTTGTGGTCAAACTAATACATTTCCTCCAAAGAAAGGTTATCAGTGTTCTACATCTGTTTTTGACAACTGGAAAGTGAATGTCCATTCACATGAACTGCAAAGATTAGCCCTCGGGAATTTCGTGTCAGTGGGGAAGGAAAGAGACACATGAAGGGAGCCTTAGAACCATGCCCAGGAAGTACTAGAGGCAGAGAGGAGAGCAGAGACGTAAACAAATGCTTACGGAGATTTGTCAAGGTGACCCCAGGATACCTGGGGCCATCAAGGGGTGGAAATTATATGATCTAAATACTGTCCTAGAACAAAACAAGGCCACCAGAGGTGAAGATGCAGTATTCGGAATCACAGCACTGGAAAGATACGGGAGCAGTGAGTGATGAGTTTGCAATATAGAAAAGAGCGGCTTGAGGGGAGCATTAATTAATAAATTATGAGCACTTTAAGAAATCTTATTTTTTGTTTGTTTGGATTAAACCCAGGGATTCCGCATCTAACTAGTTGCCCAGAATGACCTCAAATTTTGACCCTCCTGCCTTCAGCCCCCTTGTAGCTAGGATTACAGACATCTGCATACACGGCAACAACTAGGGTCCTTATTCAGACTCAGTACACTGACGGCGCTCACTATTTGCATATGGAAAAATACAAAATCCAGGTTCCCCTAAATTTCTATATACGCTGTCCATTTTTATAGGGAAGCAGCTACCAAATGCCACTTTGTTTAAAAAGTGATTCATACGCATTTTTACTGGAGGTGAAATCCAAGTGTCGCATGCAAATGTCACAAATGATTACTTCCAATGTTTTCCAATGTGATAACCAAAGTATTTTGGAAACTAAATCCCATTAAATGCAAATGTTTGACTTGTTCTGTCTCCGTAGGTCCTCCACTGCTCTTTCATTTCTCTTAGTTTACATGATGCTTGTGTTTTCAGGAGGTTATGTAATGAACCATAATAAAATTAATTGTCTCCGGGATAATGAGGTCATAGATTTTCAGTGTCCTCGAGTCCCAATTATTTTAGCAGAATTTCTTCTTCAATTGTTCCTATTTTATTTGGTGTCCTATTTTAAAAAATGAATGCTTTTGCTTTTTTCTCTTTGCTTTTGGATGGTAGTTTTCCATTAATAAAAAAAAAAGGATTTTACTCTTATTAGAACAATGACATAATGTAATTTTTGTGCAATCCAGCAAGACTGAAATTAAGGAAGTCACTGTAAATCACTATGGTGCCAACCTAAAAAATAGCTTATGATATTCTTCATGTACATATGAATTAAGTAAAAATGAGCCCTGGTAAAGTTAGATTGTAACTTAAATTCATTGGCATATACTACCAGTAACAGGAGAGGCTAACATTAGCATGTATGCAGTTCAAAATTCTAAATCAAAGTTAAGTGTTGTTTTCCCAGAGAAAAACAATATCTTCCAGGTTATTGGTCCTGAGACATAAAATAGACATATTGCTGTTGGGTAAATTGACAGCTTGAAAGAAGTCATTGGTCCAATGAGTATGTATAATACAGGAAAATATTTATCTCTATCACTAGTTATAAGAAATTTAAATTGTACCCATAAAGTTCTGTTGTAGTTTGTCTTTATTATACTTTCATCTTATTTACATTGAACAAGACAAAATCAGAAAATGCTTTTCATTTCTCTTCTGAGAGAAAACAAAGGTGTAAACAAAGACCAAAGTGGACCATAGATATGGAGGAGTAGGAAGACAATGGGAAGAAGACTAAGGGAGGAGAGGAGAGGGAGAGAAGGGGAATGGAAGGGAGAAAAGAGATTAGAAGGAAAAATGGAAACAGAGCCTTTGTAAATGAGGAGGGAAAGAAGGGCTGAAGGGAAGGGAGAGAACGGGGAAAAAACACAGGATCTATCATGTACAGGTACAAATTCCCTACGATAAATGTGATCAGTATGTATATCAAAAATGTATCAATAAAATTAATTTTTTAAAAACCAAAAATTGAAAAACAAAATATTTTCTTAGGGATGGCAAAAGCATCCCTTTTTTCTAGTAAACCTTAATTCCTTCATCTGCATTATACATTTTCCTTTCTTAGTGATATCTGCTTTTGCTGTGCTCATTGTCCAAATTGCTTAGAAAACAGATTCAATCAGATAACACAGAAAAGTGGTTTCTGGACATGCTAAAAAACAATGACAACTCATATATACATTAAGTTATTTTTTCATTCTAAAGTATTTATTGAATAATAATTCTCTGCCAGGCACTGTTCTAAATAAATATTATGATGAGAAGAATAAACACAGCCTTCCTCATCAAAGATCCAGTAATGGAGTTTTTAAA
Organism: Tympanoctomys barrerae; assembly: GCA_002564285.1. NCBI lineage: Eukaryota > Metazoa > Chordata > Mammalia > Rodentia > Octodontidae > Tympanoctomys > Tympanoctomys barrerae. The sequence continues at coordinate 7,780 of NDGN011490400.1, read as the reverse complement.
AATTGGGAAGAGAAACGGTCTCAATAATCTGATATGACTTTAGCATGGTAGGTTCAATAATGGAGACATACAGGATGCAGAGGAACAACTAATACAAAAGTAGGAAAAATAAAACTTAAACACCTTTTAACAATGCCTGCACTGAATTATAAAGAAGGAATTGAAAGCCAGAGCGTCTGGGAAGTAGTCTAGGCTGAGGATCAATCCAAATACAAAAACAAAACTGAGGAACTACAGATCTCTGCCAGAAAATACCAGTAGCCTCAAGTGGCTAAGAGTATGGATTAAAGCAAAGTCTAGTAGAATATGGTGATGGTAGGCAGACAGGACCTTGAACATTTCTAGGAGCTACACTGGAGTCTTAGATGGCGTGACTGTGGAAGGATGGATTTCTACAGCCCAGACTACATTCAAGAAGATGGATAGGAAGCTGTTTGGACAACACAAAAAAGGGAAGAAGAATCCACCTGCAATAGCAGAAGCCACACCATGTGCCTCAGTCCCCCTTCCCACTAAGTAAACTTGTACAGAGCCCTGATCCTCCCTTGCTTGAATTTCTTTATCTGTAGGATTGGTGTAATAATGCTTAAATGATTATGCACCATCATCTTATTTCATAAATTAAGAAAATGGCAATTGAAACTGTATGCCTTAGAGGAAGAAATCAGACAAATACAGAATATAAATTGGCTGGACATGGTGTCTGATTTAATGTGGGACCTGAGAGAAGGGTGATATTCAAGAATGACCCTGTGTTTCAGTTTTGGAGACTATCAACTGATATCAAGTACACAGAAGGAGGAAATGGTCCAGGGAAGATGCTAAAGTCTATTGCTTATAGTGGAATTTGATAGAGACCTAGATGAAAACGTCTGGCAACAGATACGTGGACCTTGAAGGCAGAAGAGAAAGCTGGTAGGAGTTGCTGGTACAAAAAAAAATAATCTTTTAAGCTTTAATCAAGACCATAGAGATAAAAAAGTATGGCGGGCTGAATGGCAACCACCACTACTGCCACTTTCTCCACATTATGATCCCTCGAAAGAATGAACATAGTGCTTTGTCTGACAAAAGGAATGTGCAGATGTGATTAAGGTAAAGAACTTGGGATGCAGCAACTGTTCTGGATTATATAGGTGGAGTCACTGTAATCAAAAGATCAAAATGAAAAGAATGTTAGAGGAATCAACTGGAAAAAGTGACAAGATGACAGAGATTTGCACATTTGCCCTTTGAAGATGGAAAAATGTGTCACAAGACAGGAAGTACAAGGCGGCCACCAGAAGCTGCACACAAAACAGTCTGTTCTCTTACTGTGTCCCTTCCAGGGAAGGAAGAGAGAAGCCTTGACTTCAGTCCAAAGAAACTGGTTTTGACTTGACCTCTAGAGCTGTAAGAACACACACTTGCTTGTTTTAAACCACTAAATGTGGTGATTTGTTTTCACAGAAAAAGGAAAATACACAGAGAGGTTGTAGTGAAGTTGAAAGCCAGGTCAAAACACTTTAGGTATGGAAGGCTCAAGAGTCAAACCTAGAAGGGTAGCCTCATAGTAGTTTCTTAAAATTTTACTATCTTTTTACAAATGAGGGTCTTATCTACTTCATTTATGAGTATGATCTCTAGTTGCAACCATGTACCTATAAGTCTCAAGCTTATCCTTCTTCATGGCTAAATAGTGCGTCCTTATTTTTAAAAAAATACATCTTTTTCATCCACTCCTCAGCTGATGGGCATTTAGGTTATTTCCAAGATCTAGCTATTAAAAACTGTGCTTTTATAAACATGGGTGTACACATATCACTGTGATATGATGTTTTTAATTCTTCTGGGGAGATGTACAAGAGGAGAATAGCTAGGTCAGATGAAACATCTAATCCTAGTTTTTTTAGGAATCTCCAGATTGATTTCCACAGTAGTTGCAACAGCTAATAAAATCCAAAATGTACAATATATAATGTGAATTGGGAAGAGACTATTCTACAGGAAAGAAAAACTTGATGAGGTAAAGGGGAAGGGAAGGAAGAGAGAGGGAAAAAAATCTTGATATAGATATAGATATAGAAATAGACATAGACGTAGACGTAGATGTAGACATAGACAGATATAGATATAGATATAGATATATAGATATAGATATAGAAAGCGAAGACAGTTCATTCAGATAGTTTCTCTTAGTTCACTGGAATGAAAGGTCTGTGCTAATATAGTTTGGACAATATTTGATGCCTACATCGTGTGTGTGTGTGTGTGTGTGTGTGTGTGTGTGTGTGTGTGTGTTTGGTACAGCATTTCACTACGCAGCTCAGACTTGTAGTGATCCTCCTGTTTTCAGCCTCCCAGAACTAGAATTACGGGTGTGCACCACCACTTCCAGTCTGGCTCAGCACGCCCAGGGGCAAGGTTGGTGTGGATGCCTGTATCTTGTACTCTGAATAGCTACTATGAAGATAATATGCAGTGTATTAATTATTGATACTCTTCTACTAGCCTGTTTTGAAACTTTATTTTATTGTTATTTTATTTTTTCTCTTTAATATAAAAAATTCAGAAAAAAACTCTATTCTCTTAAACATATATGCATACGTATTGATAACATTCATCCTTGGGAATTTGTACCTGTGCATAGCACATCTCAATTCTGTTTCCCATCCGCATCTCCTCCCTTCAACCCTTCCTCCCCTCGCTATTTACACAAGCCATTTTTTTATTGCAATCTCTCTTTTTTTCCTTCCTTCCCTTCCCCTTCTATCTCTCTTCTTCTCCTTCCCATTGGAACATGATCTTCCTACTTCCCAAAATCTACTCTCCATTATGCTCCTCATTTACACTATGGGATTCCTGTACAATAGAAACAATGTGATATTTAAACATATGGGTCCAATTATTTCACTTAAGAATATGGGTTCAAGGTGCATCCACTTTCCTTCAAGTAATTTAAGTGTGTTCTTTAACAGCAGACTAGTTTGCCTTTGTGTATAAATGCAACATTTTCTTTATGAAATCATCTGTCAGTGGGTACATGGGCTGTTTCCAAGATTTAGCAGTCATAAACTGTGCTGTGATAAACATGGGGATGTGTCTATCATTGTGGTATGATGCTTTCAACTCTGAGAGAGATATCTAAAAGAGGGATAGCTAGATAAATGGACCTCCAGTTCTAGTCTCTTGAGGAATTTTCACACCGATCTCCAGAATGGTTGTACCAATTAACACCCCCTAAACAATGGAGAAAGATTTCTTTTTCCCAACTGCCTTGCCAGTATTAGTTATTAGTTGAGTTCTGATAATAGTCATTCTTTCTGGAGTAAGAAGGAACCTCATTATTTTTTAATTCATTTTGTTTGAATGAGCAGAGATGTTGAGCACTTTTTTCATATATTTATTTTCTGTTTGTACTTCATTGAAGAAGTATCTATTCCTTTCAGATGCCCATTTTTGATGTCTATAAATTTGGAGAGGGTCTGATTTTTTTTAGTTCATTATATATTCTACATGCTAGTCCTTTGTCTGAGGAGTGCCTTGTAGTTTTTTCCCCATTCTGTGGGTTATCTTTTTCACTCTGTTGGGGCTTTTCGTAGCTGTGCTGAGGTTTTTCAATTTCATGTGACCCTAGTTGTTGATTCTAATATTTCCAATACGATCAGTGTTTTGTTCCTTAAGTCTTCGCTTATACTTACATCTTTGAGAGTTTTATCTATTCTATCTTCCAGCAGATTTGCTGTTTCCATCTTAATATTTAGATATTTGATCCATTTTGCTATTAGTTTACTGTATGATGAGAGACATAGATCTAGGTTCAGTTTTTAGCATGTGGAAAGCCAATTTTCTTATTATTAAAGATCCAGTCTTTCACCCAGTATGATGTTGGCTACTGGTTTGTCATAGATGGCTTTTATCAGACTGAGATAAAGACTACTTATTCTAATTTTTTATAATTTTCTATTATCATGAATCTTTTTTGGACTTTGCTAGATGTTTTTCTGCGTCTATTGAGATGATCATGTGGACTTTGTCCTTGGTTCTTTTACTGTGGTGTATTACATGTGTTGATTTACATGTGTTGAACCAACCTTACATCCCTAGAATGAGTCATATTTGGTTATGGTATATAATCTTCTCGATGACTTGCTTCATTCTGTTTGCCAATATCTAATTGAGGATTTGTGCACCTTCATTTGTTAAGAAGATTGGTCTGCAGTTTTCACTTTCAGTTGAATCTTCTCTGGTTTTGGTTTTAAGGTAATACTGGCTTCCAGGGATGATTTTGAGAGTACTACTTCCTTTTAAATTTCATTAAAGAGTTTTAGGAGTCATGCCCTGTGTCTTCTCTAAAGTTCTTATTGAATTCAGCAATGACTCCATCAGAACTTGGGCTTTTCTTTGTTGATGGGTTTCTAATTATATCTTCAATTTCGTTAAGTGATGTTGGGTTACTTAAAATCCTTATATCTTTTTGATTCAGCCTTGGTAATTCATAAAAATCTAGGAATCTGACCATTTCTTCTGATTTTTTGACCTTCCTAGAGTATATCTGCAGGATCTATTCCTAATTAAATGAATTTGGGTCTTTTCTTTTTATAAGGTTTTCTGAAAGTTTATCTATTTTTCTTTAATCTTTCAAAGAACCAACTCTTCCATTCATTAATTTTTGTATTGTTTTCTTAGTCTCAACTGCATTAATTTCTGTTCTGATTTTGTTAATTTCCTCCTTATTATGCACTTCATGTTTAGCTTGCTCTTCTTCTACTAGAAGTTTGAGGATTGATACTAGATTATTTATTTGAGCCTGTTCTGTCTTTGGTTTTTTGTTATTGTTGTCATTGTTGTTATTTGTTAATTCATTACTATAACTTTCCCTCATAGAACTGTAACCCACGAGTTCCAGCTTCTCATATTGGTCATCATTTTATTGTAGAAACTATCTAATTTCTTCTTTGATTTCATCTGTTACACATTGTTTGTTCAGGAGGGTGTTATTTTATTTCCATGTGTTTATGTAGTTTTTGTAGTTTCTTTTGCAATTGATTTCCAGTTTCACTGCACTATGATCTGATAAAATGCATGGGATAATTTGTGCTCCTTTGCATTGACTTAAGCATCTTCTATTAGCCAGTATCTGATCTATTTTGAAGAAAGTCCCATGTGCTCTGTAATGACCTTCTTTGTGTCTTCTGAATAGTCTTGGCCTGAAATCCATTTTGTCTGCAAATAGGATAGCTACCTCTGCTTTTGTGATTTATTTCCCACCATTCTACTTTTATTCTATGAATCTTGTGTTACTTGTATGTAGAATATTGTTGGACCTTGTTTCTTGATCCATTTTAACAATCTACTTATTTTAATTAGTGAGTTGAAACCATTCACATTGATGGCTTTAGTTGATATGTATTGACTTATCTTTGTCATACTATTTTCCTGGTAGTGTTTCCCTTTCTTTCCTTCAATTTAATTGCTGACATTACCTGGTAGATTCATTCTACTAGGACTCTTGGAATTATTGTGTTTGTTGTCTCCTTCTAGAATATCCTCTTCTGAACATTTTGCAGGGCTAATTTGGTGGTCATGAATTTCTTCAGGTGTTCTTTATCATGGAAGTACATTGGAAGTACATTAGTCCTCCATCAATTTTGAAGGGCTTTGTGGGTTGGAGGTTATTTTCTTCTAGGGGTTGAAATATTTCATGCCAATCTCTCCTTGATTTAAAGATTTGAAATGAAAAATCTGATGTGAATTTGATGAGTTTTCCTTTATAGGTGATTTTTTTCCTGTAATAGCTCTTAATATTTTTGTTCCTATGTTGAATTTGTGGAATCTTGACTATTGTAAGCCTTCATGTAGTTTTTTTCTATCCTATTTGCTATTTGGAATTCTATATGCCAAACTTATCTCTATGTCAAACTCATTTTCCATGCTTCGATGTTTTGTTTTGTTTTTAGTTTTGGGTTTTTTGTTGTTGTTGTTGTTGTTGTTGTTGTTGTTGTTATGACTTCTGTTAACAGGTCTTTAAAATGCCCATTGTGCTTTCTGATTCTTCATTGATTCCAGTTAATCTTAGTCTTCTTTGCATCACCTAGCAGTTTCTGGATTAATTCCTCAGTCTCTTGTTATTTTAAAAAAGTCTTCCATTTGATTATCACTAACCACAAGCCTGCCTTCTACATCTGATATATGAATATCAGACACACTGAAATGAACTTAAAAGGGCACCCAATGGCCAAAATTGGAAGGATTTCTAAAAAGCAGTGTAGAATTGCACTATTATCCAAAGTAAAAATTAAAACAAATATTCAAGGGTCTATACTAATACAAATATATTACTGAACAAAAAATCAAAAAAGAGAAAAGATAAATCTTTCTTACAGAAAAATTCCAAGTGGTACAGGTAGATACTGCACGCCCAAGAAGTGGAGCATAATTTTCATCCTTCCTTTCTTCTCAGATTTACAGATTGAGTATGGACTGAATTTATAACTCATTTCCAAATAGTATAGTGTAAAAGGAAAAACAGCAACCTTACACTGAGAAAACCTGTCAGGTCTACCTTATTCAGGTGAGTAAGGGTAACACCTCACATAGTACATATTTGTTCTCCCATGTTAGTCTAATATGGAAAGCATCATAAAACTTAACCTAAGGGACAGTCTACAAATATTTGATGAAATTTAATCAAATAGTTTAGTCAGTAGTAATATATCAATGTTAATGTCTTAGTTTTAACAAGCACAATATAGTTACATAAGTTATAAACAGGATATTCTAGATGGAATATTTGTGAAATCTCCATTTTATTTTCACATTTTTCTATAAGTCTAAAATTAAAACGTTCACTTAAAAAGAAAAATCTGGCTGTAAAATTTAACATTTTAAATAATAAAATGTAGCCACATTAATGATTAAATTTTTGCCAAGATCTAAAGCTCCATTGATTGTATTTATGAGAAATAAGATGAACTGCGATAAATTCTATATTTTTTTGGAAGATATTATGTTAAGATTTGGAGAAAATACCCTTTTCTTTAAGAAGAAAGATTTCAAAGAATATTCTATCTATAGGTGAGTCTGGGTCAAAAGCAAAGCATGACAATAATGATTAATTGCAGGATACTCTGGATGAAATGAATTCTGTAAGTAGGTCTTAATTACTCAATAGACTAAGATCACTATTTAAAGATTCTATAATAATGAAAACAAGAAGAAATCCTTGACATATAATGCCTCAAACATTCTACCACTATATGAAAAATATTTTGTGAAGTCCAAACTAACTACATACCAGATTATGAAAAGCCAAGTACACCACATATCTGAAGTCTCCCCCTTGTTCCTAACTATTCCTGTCTCCTTGTTCCTGCCTGATACAACTGTGAGAATGAAAGGTTCAGATCATTCCCCTTCACCCCAGTTTCATTCCCATAGTACTCCATTTTTCATCCTCAAATTTGTCTTTTCACTCTTGACCTCCCTTGTAAGTTTTCCCACCAAGCCCTTGCCAGCTGCACTTGCCCAAAATGAGGTAAAACTGCTACAATGGCTAAAATTAATGCTGATTATGCAAAAAAAAATTTTGAGTCTTTACACATACTAGGAATTTCTTTCCTTACTGGGAAGCATAAGATGTATAAACATTTTGTAAAACTGGCAACTTACTGCCTAGTTAGGAACACACCTATCCTAGAACTCCACAAATTCCATCTTGGTTATATTCTATGCCATTTAATCTCGCTTGGCTTGGCTTGGTTTGGTTTAGTTTGCAGGGAGTGGGGGTGAAAGGGAGAGA
>NDGN011490397.1:0-10628 GCA_002564285.1 Tympanoctomys barrerae | reverse complement strand
GAATTAGTTAATTGCTACTTTCACTTGCATGAAAACATTCTTGTAGAAAGCAAGGAAGATATGATTTTCCTTGTTTTTTCCTCTTCCACTGCAGTAAAGGCTAAATGGTAGCAAATGAAGAAAAAAATGCCTGCTCACTTTCTTTGGGAAATCTATACTTTTGGCAAAAGTATAAGACATGAAATATTTACTGCTGGAATAAAACAATAAATTATGAGGAAGGAAAATGGAAAAATAGAGAAGGAAAACAATATAACCAGACCCAAGATTGTTAAATGCTAGAATTTGAAAATGAAAGAGAAAAAAGAAATGGGAAGTAGTAGTTATATTCCAATGCTCCACAGAGAATGTACCAAAGAAAGGATTCCAAGGCCAACGTTGAAAGCAAAAATGAAGTTTAGAAGCTTGAAAAAGCAAAGTTTTGAGGAGACCTTGCATTAGAGAGCACATAGGTTCTTACTGCATCAAGAATAGCACAATATTTAAAAGAAAAACATAGAATAGTAGCATCTTTACAAACCCGTTGAATTATTTTCCAGCAGTGGCATAGAGAGAGGTAAAAATACTATTCTCTGGACAGATTTAAGAAGCTGATGAGCTTATTGGGAAGAAACTGTCCTGTGCCTTAGAAGTAAAACAATTTTAGAGTTTTTCTATGCAAATTATTAAAGCACAGAGACAAGAACATTAAGAATGGGGATCTTTTAGGAACACTGACCATTAACAATAAGAATTACACTGCTCACAGGAACAACTGTGTCACTCGGAAGATGGGGTCCTCCACAGAACACCAGGATGCCAGCTACAAGAGGAGGGTGCGGAGAAATAGAAATTGAAGATCTTTAAACATGCATCTGCTTTAGGACTTGAAAGGCCCCCTAGCAAGTTTGGAGAGAGGAAGAGCCATTATTCAATTTTTAAAATTAACCATCACTAATTGCACATATTTCTGTAGTTTGATGTGATGTGTGGTAAGTATATGTCTACATGGTGGAATAATTAAATCTAGCTCATTAACATATTCATTACGTTAGGTACCTATTATTAGAGACTACTTAATATATATATTAGCAGTTGTGAAATAGACCTCTTAATTTAAAAACTAATGTAAATTTTTAATTTGTCCTGTGAATAAAGGGAATGGGTGATTAAGTGAAATTTCCCCAGGCAGGAATGATTAGTGCCACATCTTTATGGAAGTCATAGCTTCAAATAACTAAGAGTAAAATTTTGACAAATTTCATAAACATTAAATTATTAATAAATTAAAATACTTAAATATTGTCTTCTTGGTTCACTTTTCATGTCACCATCTGTTTGCCAGATTGCATTAAATATGTGCTAAGGAGTAGACACTATATAACTAGCTGATATATTTATCAATTGTACATGCGAATAGTACTGATAAAAGACATAAAACATGTGGAATATTTTAGAAGCTTTTCCTTGCAATAATTTCCAAAAGATATTTACTATTGCTAGTTTATCGTATTAATAATAATAACAAAATACATGAGCAGCTTTACTAAGATTTGCTTCCGATTTTGGAAAAACAATTATATAAATTAGGTATACTAACATTTTAACCAAGCAAATCACAATAAAATGAATAAAAAACCAATATTCTGTAATAAAATTTGTAACAAACTACTCTTAATTCTGAAGCCATTTTTCAATGAAATGGATACTACTAGAACATGAGCACCAGGACACTGAGAGAAGCGACAGGAAACTGGGACAGCAGCTAAGCGGCTGCAGGGCAGGCAGCACATGCAGCCTGGATCCCCGGAGCAGAGGGGACTCGTGTCAGACAGCCAGAGCAAGACAAGGACACAAGGTTTCATCACGCCACCGACAATTAATATAAAATTATGAATTATTCAGTTTTGGAATTTTCGATTTTAAATTTTGATCAGAGTCCACGGTGGTAATTAGACAGACAGAAATCAAAACTATGAAGGACTGAATACTGTAGATGAAAACTTTTTGAAGCATTATGAAATGAATGAAAATGTAGAGGTTAACATCTTACTACTTACACAATTTCTTATTTAACATTAATCTTATATAAAGAAATATTTGTGTGCCTGTACATATACATTTTTCAATGATAAAATCCTACAAGGTTATATTTTAATAACTGCATGAGAAAACATTTTGTACTTTATCATTTAGAGAACAAGTATAACTAAAAAAAAGTAGAAGAGAAGATCAAACTTGGATTCTAACAGTTTTCATATAAAATGATAAAGAACAAAATATTTCTTGAGAAGCCAATCCAAGTGCTGTGAAAAACATCAATAACCACATTCAGTAATACTTTTCTTTAATATTCTTAATTTATGAAGTGTTTCGAAGGGGCCAGGGATATAGCTCATTGGCAGAAGCACATGTCTGACAAGTGCAGGGTTTTGATTTTGACTGATACCTGGTACAAAAAAAGGGAAAAGTAAAGGGAAACAAAACCCACAAAAAACAATGCTTCCAAATGCAACTTATTCTGGAAAAATAGCTTTGAACAAAAAAATAAATAGATTAAGTAAAAATGAAAAAGTATTTAATTTTATTGAAGCAAACTGCATGTCTTAATATAATATGTAGAATTAATTTTATTTCCTTCTACTTAAGATCATACATCAAGAATTGCACCATTGCTCTAATATTTGTTCCTATGAGGAGAGAAATAATATATGGTGGCTTTGTTGCTCTTCAGATTTGTATGTATAAATATATATTAACCCTACTTCATAGAATTGACCATTATGGTTAACAACCAGATATTATTTATTGTAACTTTTAATAGTTCTTTTTTAACGCATGCCTCTTATGACTTATAATTTTCCATCATCCATGAAAAAAGTTGAATTTTATTGATACATAGGAGTAGAATTTTTTAATACTAACATAAATTTATCTTCAGAAGAATCACAGCTATGATTCTGTATTCTGCAAACCAGTCATAGTCATGTAGAAGTCATGTTTGTTTATTTCAAAAGGTACAAGATCAAGTCACTGAAGTCATTAAAATCATTAAGGCTATGAAATTTTAATGATATTATATTAATTTGTTAAGAACATATTTTAGTAGTCTTGGTATTGTGTTTTAATGGCACATTTCCATCAGAATATGCCCATCAATATAAAGAAAATATCTGTATTACTACATAGTACCTTGGCATATAGTATAGCTGTTGCATAGACCTAGAAAAAAAAATATATATATATATATATTTAACTCAAAAAAAACTTGATTACAGATTAGTAATGAGACTTTTTGAAATAAGTCTCACCATATAGTTTAGGCTGGCCTGGAACTTGCTATATAGATCAAACTCAGAGTGATCCTCCTGCCTCAGCTTCCAAGCCCTGGGTTCACAGGCATGCCTACACACACTTGGATGTAATTTAGCTCTTTAACTGAATTTGGTTAAAAAATCAATGATTTCTCAATCAGGCCATTCTTTGTAAATAGGTGAAATAGCATTCCTACATAAAGCAGGTAAAGAAATATGTAGAGAAAAATATAATTTTCTATTCAGTATGCATAGAAAGACAAAACAAAAAGCATATGAAGCTAATTCAATTCACAATATGTTGAAAATATTAATAATGTCAAGGAATAGAGCTACCTTTTTACTGTTGTCATCTATGGACTCCAGGTTGTTTGATGTCCCACGAGAAATTCCATCAGTGACTTTCAGGAACCTTCTAAGGCTTTCTTGGTTGGACTGAGACTGCATATTGGATCTTCTAAGGCTTCCAGCTTCTCGGAGCGAGCAGGCTCTGGATCCTGTGTCTCTCCACCTGCAGGCCTCTGTGGGTCTTCCTATCCTCTGATATGGCAAGTTATTTCAATATGTAATACATGCATACTTGCTTTTTCTATATAAAAACTCTATCCAAATACACTGCAAGATCTTATTCCTATTTAATTTTTAAAGAGAACTAAAAAATAGTAAAAAAAACATTAGAAATGATTCAGAATTTCACTAAACAAAGTGATAGTAATTCAAGAATGATTGTTATGTTACATATTACTGTTTTCAAATTAGTTGTTCAGATTACTAGAAATAATTATGTAAAATGGTCGAAAAATTAAGATGTAAAAATAAGCCTGTACTGTTCCTTTCAATAGACTAGTAGAAATCAGCAGTACAATTATCCAAGCCAAGCTATTTTTAAATTTATTTTTATTTTTACTTTTTATTTTTTTGTATTTGGGGCAGGATCTACAGTGCCTACATAGTCTCACTGCGTAGATCGAACTCGTAATAATCCTCCTGTTTACAGCTCCCAAGTGCTGAGATTACAGACAAGTGACACCACACCAATCCCCCCTCTTTCTTTCACACACACACACACACACACACACACACACACACAAATAAAATGACTGGTTTTAAAAACTATGAATTAAATAAAAATAGTCATACAAAAAGTTCAGAAGTATAAAGTATATATGTACCTTAATTCTTTATGAGTGAAAATTTAAAAAAAAATTTTTTTCAGAACTGAGGACTGAACTCAGATCCTTGAGCTTGCCAGGTAAGCACTTACTCTATTGAGCCATCTCCCCAGCCCAAAAATGTTATTTTAAATGAAATGATATTTCTGAAAATTAAAGACAATTAAAAAGTGGCTATTGTTTGTGGCAATTATAAAAAGTAGAGACTTTTGGTCCTAAAGCAAAGACTTTTGGTCATTATCTCCTAATAAAGACCAAACAGAAGAAATTTTAATAGAAATATATACATTGTTTTTACCTTCCCTCTTTAAATGCAAAAAAAAAAATAGAATAGAACTCTGAAAACTAGCATCACACATGGATATATTAACACCTTGTTTATATTGCTGTAATCCTGCTCCCTGTGTATGCCGCAATGCACCCATAAATACTAATTAAAAATGAGGAACAAATTGCATGATTAATATTTTATACTTATTAATCACCATAACACACTATTACAGTTTCAAAAAATATAATATATAAATTAGTATTATTGGAAATCTGAATATATTTATGATATGATGAAAGTCTAATTTTAGTACAATGTATTTTCATAATTGAATGATATAAGTTAAAAAATAACAGACACGCTGACTGAAATTTTAGAAAGTGTTTTGGAAAATAAGCAGTTTTTAAAACACTCATTTTCAATATTCTTTATCCACAAAAAGTTTTTATTTGGAATGCAGCTCAACACTTTATTATATCTTTTTTAGCTTAAAGGTACATATTGTTGGTCAGTAAAAAATGACTTTTATACAGCGTTTCCTGACAGTGAGTTATTATCAGTGAAGATGTCAGCAAATTTGGAAATATCTTTCTTCTAAGAGAAAAATAACTCAGGTTTTGTTCCATATGAGATAGCTAGTCATCTTCTAAATAACAGAGGAAGCTTTTCAAATACTATCTGATATACTACTGGTATTATTTATAATCTATTTGAATGCCTTATTTTCCTAAAAGTGCCAATGTTGATTGTTCAACTTAGATTCTGGGATGTGCTTCGAGGTGTCACTATGTTTGAGCCATAAAAATCAAAGAATATATGAGCACCTCTTGTTTGTAGGCAGAGGTACCTAGTGAATATCATATAAGGTGCATGTTAAATATCAGTAGTAATTTATGTCACTTCTGTTGTCATAGAGATAATGACATAATTAAGAGTTCCAGTCCTTCCAATTCACTCAGTGCAGTACACATAGGGCATACATGCAAAGGACCATCATTCATTATTTTCTCTATTCCATTCCTGAGAAAATCATTTGGATTTTTTCATTTTCACAGCTAAATTGGGTTTGATTTCCATTTCTTTTTAAGGGAAAAAATCATTTTGTTTTTAGCTAAAACCAGAATTAAGAGAAGACAAATACGAAGCACTAAGAACAGAATAGTCCCTGAGAGAAAGGAAAACGTTGACAGCTCTGCCCTTTCTCAGTTTCTTGCAGCCAACAGCCGGCCCGGGCTGTCTCCAAGATGAAGGACAGCAGGCTCCCAGTGGCTCCCAGAGCTGGCTAGACAGGACCGAAAGTCGAGGGAGCTTGGGGAGCACGCAATGGGCCAGAGACAGAAAGCCCTGCAGAAGGAAGGCGGGCGTCCCACTGCAGGCGTCCCGCAGGTACTCCAACCCAGCAATGGTTAGCAAACTGGTGTGGTGTCGTTTGTCGCGGTGGTGACGACGAGCTAAGGAGGCCCTGCTCTTTCTTCGCTGTGGGCTAAGCCACGCGGCACCTTCCAGTTAAGGTGAGCCTGGTAGGCATGCACAGCAAGAGAGGCGCGGGCCTTCTCCACATACTACCATCCGCATAAGAGCTTTGTGGCTTACTGCAGCTGTAACTGAGGTTTAGGACTTCTATCATAGGTGAACAAAATTATGGATCCCGCATCCAAGTCATAAAGAGATTTGAATCACACTATTTCAAAATAAAGGACTGGCGAGACAGCTCAGCGGTGCAAGGGCCTGCTTAGGCAAGCACAGGGACGAGGTTCGAGCCCCAGCACCACGGAAGGCAATGGAAAGGCCCCCAAGCCCGCTCCACCGGCACCCAGGCTAGGTCGGTAGCACGTGCTGTAGGCCCGGGGCTGGGGAGGCGGAAAACAGGATGACTGTGAGTCCAAGCTGCGAAGTGAGACCCTGCACCAAATACATAAAAAAAAAAAAACAAACAAGCAAGCAAACAAAAAATAAATGAATAAAGAAATAAATTATCACACAAAATATGGTGTAGGATATTTATTTGTATACAGTAAATACCAGTATTGACTAAGACTAAGGTATTCACACTATTCTAGCCATACTAAAAAGCATATTTTCAATTTGAAAAATATGACTAATAAAGTAAAGAAAAAATTGTCAAGCCAAACCAAGCTAGAACTAGCACACGTACTGGAATTAACAGCAAGTCAAGCAATTATTATAACAATATAGTCACATATGGAATATACCATACATTAAAAACAAGGGTCAAAAAATAAAAAATAATAAATATAAAGGTCATGAAAGTTATTAAAAAGTCATATTATAATGTGAGAAGGATAAATTTGTGTCCTAAGTAAGAAAATGGATGTGCCCTGAGATTAAGTGAAATAAATACAGGAGCTTAAATGTCATACGCTTTCTCTTGTATGAGAAACCCAAATAAATAATTTGAAAAGCAAAATAGAAGAAGCTAATAGAAAACAGTGAGACAGATCTTCGGCAAATGGAAAGGAGATTTGGAGATGGAGGGTAGGGAGAGGAGTAGAAACAAAAAGAATTAAACTGTACTAATTGTATATACGCACTTTTCACAATTAATATCGTCAACTACAGCAGAGAGGTACCAATGAATTTTTAAAAATCTAAAGGAAGATATATCATGTACAGAGGATAAAAAGTAAGTATAGCAACATCTTTCTTATGGGAAGTGTGAGACAATAATAAATAATTTGTCAGTGTTAAGAAACTTAATGATCATAAATTTTTTTTCAAAAATTGAAAGTTAAACAAAGATATTTTTCAGACACACGAAGACAGTACCATGAATGAAGGACCAGTTCTTCCCTTAGATGCCATGTGTGACCTTTCAGGTTTGACAACAGCAATTACAAGGCTTTGCTTAACAGGTTCTGTAGAAAAGTGCCCTGGACTCATGAGCCCTGCTCTATAGTGTGTGTCTTGCAGTCTCTGGCAGCCAGATGCAGCCTAGCACTCAAAGCCCTTGGTGTGGCCACACACAGAGCATTGGCACATTCCAAGGCCAGGTGGCTCCACATCCCTGTCTTTAGCAGCAACCTCCCCATGACACTCTTATGGAGAGGTCCTCAGAAAGAGGTTTCCCTGTTTACTCAGCACTTCTCATTCCCATTTCATCTCTCTCCTTCTCATCCTCTCGGGTTGCTAGGTCCATAGAGATGTTTGAGGCTTATATGAGAAGTTATCATCAGTCAAGTCCTCTTCCCTGTACTGCAAGGTGCAAAACATTTCTTGCCTGAAACTAGCTGAAAGCCTACTACTAGTTTCTTCTCCCACATACTGTAGTAAGTGAATTGTGTTTGATTGGTATTTTCAATGTGGCTTTTCTTGTAGTCAGTATTTGCAAGGGAATAGTTTTAATACAGGACATATAATTTTTAAGATTATTGTATAAAGTTCACCCAAAGTCATATACAGCACAGTATAACACATCTGTCTGACCACTGGAGATCAGACCCAGCAGAGCACCAGGATCTCATGGAAATGTTCTCTATTAGTCTGCTTTAGAAGGCTGAGGAATCTGGCATAGTAGACTGAGGGTACACATTGGAGAGCCCAAGCGCGGGAGCTGAAAGCTAGAGGGTCTTTGCCAGGAGTCAGGAGATTGATCCCAGATGCAGGCTTTGCTCTTCCGCAGGTAGGAGGCAAGTGGGAGGTGGGGAGTCTCTGCAGTCCCCATAGGTGAATGAAGTAAAGTTCTCCAGGATTTCAGATTAAGGCCCTCCCAAGGAAATTGAGCAGTGTGTAATCTTCCTTTTGCATTCTTCCTTATGTCATTTTTGGCAGCAACTCTCAGGTGGACCTTCCAAGCCCAGAATCATGCTGACTCGGGTCAGCTAGGTGTTTCCATCTAAATTGACCATTAATCCACCACAGCTTCTGTTCCCAGCTGAGCCCATTGACATCTGACAACCCAATAATGAATGGATGCAAATAAAAGACTGTTAAAGTAAGTCCTCTAGAAAGAAAGAAATTGTTGCCAGAAGAAATATGATTGTGTACTGGCAGAGAAACAGCAGAGGAAACAACGATAAGGAAAAATGTGTATGATGCTTTTTATATATTTAAGTTTTGTTTAACAAAATCTTGACTACTAAATATAAAACCTTCATGATTTTACTTTTTTTAATTTTTTTTTCTTTTTAATGTGAAAACAGATAAAATAGCAATGAAAGTTTCAGAACAGGTTAGTAGGACAGTTACAATAATTAATACATGGCATATTGTAGTCTTCATAGTAGTTATTCAGAGGACAAGATGGAGACATATCTTGCCTAAATAATATTAGTAAAAACTTTTATTCTCAATGAACTAAGAGAAAGTAGATGCCTATCTATCTCTCTTATGTATAAATATGTATATTTTTTCTTCTCTTTTTTTTCCACAACAAAATGATCCTTTATTTACACTTTTGTGAAGTTAATGACACTAGGTTGCCTAGCAACTGATAGCTAACCTTAACCAGACAGGATGTTTATCGCCAGAGTGAGGTGGCTTGTTTGCCTTAGGTATTGGGGCAAGTCTCACCTAAACATATTTGATTGATTTCTTAGCTTCGTGGCTCCCAACATAGCCTCCTTTTTCATTTTTTTTGGTAAGAGATGGGTGTTCCATTGCAGATAGAAAAGCTGTATTTGGAGAAGTCTTTAAAGAACCTTTTCATACTTGAAGCCAGTCTAAAAATTGTAGGTACTTGAATTCAGCAAAATAACCCAATATAGTCCAATAGTCCGTAATAGTATTAGGTTATCAGCAGAACTGGCAATTGTCAGAAGTTATTGACTTGAGCCTTTCATAGCTCAGCATATTAATATGGCATTACATTTTATACGTCATGATTATACTTTTCTGCTGGATGGGTAAGACCAAGTTAAAGCAAAACCTACATAACTAAAAATGTAATTCTTGTATCTAAAAAGGGCATTCAAATCCCCTCAAGATTTACCCTGAAACGATGTCTTTTTATTCTTTAAAGAGAATATAAAATAATATTAAATCAGAAAAATTTCTAATGATACAGAATTTCACTAAGCAAAATAACATAAATTTCAAAGCTTTTCTTAAAAATAATGCATAGTGTATCTTCAGATTAGTTGTTCATATTGGCAGATATGTGCATGCAAAGCTGGAGGGAAAAAAGAAAAATAAAAGAAAGAAATAATAAATTAAACATAGAAAAGGATAAAAAAGTTGAAAAAAAAAGACAATACAAATTAAGCATTAATTGCTCCTTTCCATGGGCCAGGAGAAATCCATAGTACAATTGTCCAAACAATCCTGCCTGCACACATAGATATATCTCTTTCTCCTACTCCCTCTCTTGTGGACTTTTAACTATGTTTAAGAAAATATACAAAAATACTTGAAAAACTGATAGGAGAAAAATAGCAAATTTCTATAGTAAGATATTTTTACCATAGATAATGTGGCAACTAAGAGTATTCTCTAATGTGAAGCTGTTAAATGTTAAAGATCTATGTGACAAATGCTAAAGAAATTACTACTACAGGAAAATAAAATATGCCCCCAAAAGATGCAAATTGTAATCACAGATCATAATGAAGAAAACAATATGATAAAGAAAAAGGATACAAAAGAAAGATGGAATAAATTAAACATAAATAGCATTAAATATAAATGATCTATATGCCCAGAAAAGAGTGCAGATATTGGACCATGGAAGTGGCTCAGGACAGGAGGACTCTCCATGTTGTGCCTGCCCTTGACCTCCAAGGCCTTGGGATTTCTCAGTACCACATTCATGCACACAAAAAAGACAAAGTTTGACCCCAAAAAAGGCAATAATTTGACAAATAAACTTTAACTTGGAAATCCCCTTTAAACCAGCTATTCCTCTACTGGGAATTTTTCCCAGAAGATCTGAAATCA
>NDGN011490388.1:0-12652 GCA_002564285.1 Tympanoctomys barrerae | reverse complement strand
GCTCCAGCCCATGGTACACTCAGAAAGTTGCCAAGGGCTTCCTTCTTCTAATGCAAATAAAATTATCATCCAGCTGCATAGAATTCCTCTGTGGCATCTCTCTGTCCTTCTGGAGCACTGCAAATACTTTCTCCTTCCTTTCAGAACGTTTTATGCCATGGGCCCCTCTCGTGCTTCAACACTTGGTGTTTTGAATCTACCTCTTTACATGCTGTATGGAGCTCCACACGCTTGCTTATTTTTGCAACACATTGGAAGGTTCTTGAAAATAAGTGCTGTGTCTCTCCTTTATGGTTCTGTTCACTACTCTGTGAATTACATAGCAGGGATTCAGGAAATATTTACCAGATGACCGAAGACTACAATAACCTGGAATCTCTTGTTATGGGTCCTTTCCCTTCAGAAAGAGGATATATGTTTTATTAGATGAAATAAACTAAAGGAAATAAAAACTCTCATATAAATGCAAAGCATTACATAATAAATATGTATCTTATTATAATGTATTTATATTGAAAAAAATTCAAGAGAGACTATACATGGCCCAACTTTTTGAGAATCTGCTTCATGGCAGGGCTTCTTTATGATCTGCCACATTAGTATTTTTCCTACATACTTCATAACAAAATTTTCTTCACTTTTTTGATTCTACTCTGATATATAGTTAGGGTACAGGTACAGTCATTAATTTAATCAAGAAAGTGAACATAAATTGACAAGAAGACTTTTAAGTAGGGTAGAAGGGGAAACTCATCAACTAACATTATATATGACATTGAAGAAAGAAAGCATCCAATTGAGCAAGTTTCTTCATGTGTATATATGTGTATGACTAGAAATATTAATAAGCTTTAGGTTTGTATGGAAGTACACTGTGAAATGTTACACATCAGTATATCAAGTCATGGCTTATATTTGTATTACATGTGCTCTCAAACAATTGGCTCCACCTTTTCGATTCATTTATTAAGAGTAAATTTTTATTGGCAAGCCTCAGAAAATGAGGATTTCTAATAAATCATTAGTCATGGAGATAGCAGAAGAGAGAGATAAAAAACAAAAACAACCCTGATACCCCATGTCTTTGCCCTAACTGAGCCACAGTCTGACTTCCACAAAGCATCTTCCAGGAGCTAGAAGGCCCTAAGAGACCTGCCTCTGGCAACCACTACAGCACGTTTCATAACTGCTCTTCGCACTTTTGCGTATTTTATCTTTCTCACATTGACCAGCTTCAATGTGCAAGCTTTTTCCTTGTTTGCATTGAACGTATCATTCTTTCCTCAGCTCTTCAAAAAATCTACTCGCTCACATTTTGGCCTCTCACTTAAGTGTTGGAAACATTTCTGATCACCTTAGGTAAAGGAGTATCTCTGAGTTACATTCTGTGTTATCTCAGATTTCCTGTTCTATCCCTCCCTGAGGTCCCTTTTTGGTTGACCTTTCTGTAGAATGAATAGCTGGATGACCAACCAACCAGTCAGTGGAAGAATGTCAGCACCAGAGCCAACAGTCTGGTTAAAGAAACTCACTTTACCACTCGGAATCTGTGTAGAGGGCATGGTTCAAGGAAATTGTTAAAAAGGAAGGCAGGTTGGATGGAAGCATCCCCTTCAAGATGGAAGCATGAGTCTTCAGTCAGATTTATTTCATGCAGATGCACAAAATAAAAAGGAAAAGTTATGGAAGGTTAGAAAATATCACTAAGGGTCGAGGGAGATGGCTCAGCTCAGTAGTATAAACGCTTCCCTGGCAAGCACAAGGGCTCAAGTTCAATCCCTGGTTCCGGAAAAAAAAAAAAGAAGAAGAAAATATCACTAAAATTACTATTGTGATGTTTTTCAAATACTTTCTTTTCATATGCGATACCTGTGATGAAAGCAATCTAGTAAATGAAGGTGGCATAAAGTCACACTATCCCTATACATTGTATGACCCAGGCAGAAAAGAAACAGTTTACAAATAGCTTAGTTTATAGTTAATTGCTAGACTATACAGAAACATTCATTTCTTTATTTAAAAAAAAAAAAAAACATTCATTTTAGGCCAAACGTGTGTCTTGGTGATGCCGAATCATAATCTTTACCCTTGTGAGACTTTCAGTCAGGAGCCATTGTGAGAAAATTTCCTATCCCAGAAGTCAGTGCATTAGACAAACAAGGTGGGGGTACCTGGGGCTACCCTAAAAGGCAAAGTTTGTGACTGCATAATGAGTCTGAGTAATGAGGGATTTAAACACACACACACACACACACACACACACACACACACACAATTTCAAAGAATTAAAAACTAAAGCCAAGGTTTGATGCCTGGGTACCTGGTAAAGGAGGCTCGCCCAAGCCGAGGAAAGCACGCGGGGGAATCCAAGACATCACCTAAGGAGAGATAAAGATGTTTGCTTTAATCAGCTTGAGTTTGTGCAATCTCTAAATTGAATGCCTATAAACCTTGAGATAAACATTAAATCCAAGATCCAGGGAGATTTGGAATCGGACATAAATATTTTAAAATGCCATATTAAGGAAGGTGGCACGTGAGCTGCCAGTTGCCAGAAGAATAAACAATGCTTGCAGTTCAAATGATTACCTCAGAATTTAGTTTTCCACGCTGAATCCGTGGGGGAGGGGAAGAGAACGCCAGCGAAATGGCCAGGGAAAGCGGGATTGGGTGAGGAACGAAAGCGCGAGAGTGCACAGGAAATCCTAGCTGCTGACGCCAGTGAGCCGGAGCACAGGTCCCAGTACCCAAGAATCGTGGCCAAGGGCAAGGGAGTAGGCGGAGGACAGATGCCGCGGGCAGAACGCGAGCGATGAAAAGCAACGTGCTTAAGAGTGATCTATTGACCTTTCTAACCCCTGTGACAGAACACCTAGTCATCAGGTTAAAACAAGCACCCGCGCAGATGAAAGCAGAGCATGCTCGAGGCGAGGGGCTGCGGCGCGGGAAATAAAAGCCCGCGCGGGGTCGTCTGCCCCACCCTGCGTATAAATCATACACCTCGGAAGTTTTGTATTAGAGAGCCCAGCAGGGGAGGAAATTCTCTGCAAGTAAAGAAAGTAGAACTAGGGCAGTCGGAGGAGATTGAAAGGGCAAAACTATCAAGCAAGAACACTGTAAGTTCTGATTAGTTTTACGACTTTGCCTGCATGCCTCAGGAGCTCCATTGATCAAGGCGCTCACACGAGCTAAGAAGGCGGGGTGTGCGGAGAGGGCGAGGCTTGCAAACATTCCCAAAACTCTGCCAGCTTCGCGCTTTCAGATGCAAATACTTCGCGGAGAGATGGATGGGACTCAGCCCCTCCTACTTTCAACCCTCTTCTTTATTTTCCTTGGAAGGAATCCATCTGTACAGATCTGTCGGGAGGGAGGTGGAGGAGGGTGCGCAAGTGTGCGCGCGTGTGTGTGTGCGCGAGTGTCGGCCGAGCGGCTCCCTCTTCTCGTGCTTTGCCAGTAACCCTCGCTGGGTCTCCAGAAGGTACCGAAGTCTCAGGGGCTGCCCGAGCCCGCCTGAACCGCGCCGGCAGACGGCACCCGCGGCGGGCTGGCTTCCCCCGACCCGCGCCTGCCCGGCCGGCCGGCGCCTTCCGCCTCCCCGCGCTCGCCCTCTCGCCCTCTGGCGGGACGCGCGCTCCCGGAGCTCAGGTCTCGGTGTCTGAGCCGCTGGCGCGAGCGGAGAGACCACAGGACCCGGCGCCTGAGGCCCGGGCAGGGGCCCCGAGCCCCGCAGAGTGGGCTGTGATTGGCGGAGGAGCCTGTGCTCCCGGGCCGAGCGGGTGCCAAAAAGGCGCCTCCAGTCCGCTCCGCGCGCGGAGCGGCGCGCACAGTGTCCTGAGGCCCCACGGGCGCCCGACCGCCGAGCTAGCGTCCTCTCGGATGCACACGCCTGGGCTCCCGGCGCCTGACGCCACCCGGAGGGCAGCGGGGCCCCAGGTGAGTGAGTCTGCCTGCTAGAGGCTGGGGAAGGCGCCGCTGGGCAGAGGTGGAAGCGGGGCTGAGGAGCGAGCGGAAGGCGGGCGGGGGCATCCGTGCGGAGTTTCCCTGGGCGCTCCCAAGTTACTGTGTGTTGCTGAGAGACGTTCCGCGAGGCAGGACTGGCGTGCGGAAGGAGCTGCGGGCCCGGAAAGCCGTGTCCGCAGACACCAGGGGCGTCGCGAGTAGTTCAGGGTAAGAGCACATCCCAGCGCTCTTCAGATGCAGCGGTACACGCAGTCTGGACCGCTCTCCTCAAAGAGCACAGCAGGGCCCCTCTCTTGACCTCGGACGGATGGGGGCACAACTCCGTGCAGCTTGTGCCTCCGGGTTCTGCAGAGGTCTGAGCCTGGACGGGGGTGTATGCCTGCGTGTGCAGGAGTCCTTTGAACCATCTGGCCTTCCGTGAAGGTGGAACTCACCTGAGGTTGCTTGGCTTCTTCTGTAATTAGTATTCTGCTGACTCGGTGCATCCGCAGGTTTGCCTCAGCTGCTCGTCCTCCTTTCCTTCCGCCTCGCTGGGCTTAGGTGTGAGAGGGCAAAAGGTGCCCAGCTTTCCCGAAAGCCTGGTGGACTTCTCCGTGAGTGCACGGGGCACACGGCTAGTCGCTGGCCTTCAACCTTCCCGCGTGGATTAATGTCAAAGGACCTTTGTTCTGTATGTCTTCACGCTTTAGATCGTTAACCCCACGGATTTCTTAGATGTCCTAGTTCAGGTGAGTAAAGATTAGCAGGGAGCTTGCCTAGCCCTGGGCAAATGGCAAACTGTAGAGAAACCACAAGGATGGTGCCTCAAGACTTAAGAGATGCAGAACCATGAGTATTCTTAAAACACCTACTTCTTGAGAAATATTGTGCCTGTTAGATCATTTATTAAGTGAATTATCTACAAGTAAGACTTACCCTTCATAATTTCTCTTATCAGACAGATGTTCAGATCATTTTTCATGGCAAAGTAATGGACAGGTTTTATATAAAATAAAAAAAACTTAATATCTATTTTTGGCCTGTGCTAAACATTATATGTAGTTTAAAAATCAGATTAATAGTACAAAAATACTTTTGGAAGAGTTTGAGAACAACAATGGCCTTGTTAAACAGAAAGTTTGTACAGATTCACTGCCAGAACATGAAAAGAGTTTTAAAAGTCTCTTTATAAGGACAAGTGTGTGTGTGTGTGTGTGTGTGTGTGTGTGTGTGTGTGGTGGGTGACCATATGACCATAGGGGAAAAATACTTGCATTTGAAGCTTTGAGAAACTCATCCCAGATTGTTTCTTTTCTAAAGGAGTTGTGAGATTTTTGTCTCAATCCACTTTTTTCTTGTTACTCTTTGTAAAAGAAAAAAAATCATTAATAAACCTTTTATTTTAGGGCTGTTTGGAAAAGTATGGATTAAGATACAAGGACACTGAGGTAGGCAGTCAAAGTGAAGCTTGTGGTAGTCTTGTTTATTAGTTAGTGTGTAATGTGGAGTGTGTTGGTGGAAGCGGTTAGGCAGCATCCATATGTTGATAGTCTCATCAGGTAAAGCTGGCTGACAGTCTGTGCATGGAAAGGAAAATAAAGAAAATAACAATCAGCAGTACACCCCACCACCCTCACAAAAACCACTAAGGTTTGCAGCTTTTAGAAAGGGCATAGTGCACTCACAACATGAGGCATTATTGTAATTAAGGGCTGCAGTATGTCATTGGAATCGTGTTAACAATCAGTTGACAGACTCACAACTCTTAAGTATATTTTTTATTGATTTTTAATAGGCACAGAGAGCTTTCTCTTTCTTATGAAAGGGTACTTGTAAAGCGTCTGTATTACTGAATCCAACCTTGAATTGACTGAATTTTACTGCCCAATGAGAAGGAGCAGGCGAGAGCACACTACTTGGCCACTGTTCAGCCTTCCATGGTCCAAAAATCAAACTACCATCTCCTCTCAGGCATGACTTGTTTGCCAGTCTTCCTATTATTCAGCATTTTTAAATGGTAAAGCTGAAATAAACTTCTCAGAATATGTGCAGATATTAAAGAAATGAATACATCTTTGTGTTGAGTCAAATACTTTGTCATATCTTTCAGAAATGCTTTATAGAGTTCTAAGCTCATGAATTGCTTTATGCTGTGAATATTTACTGCTGAGTGATTCCAATTTTCCTCGATTTTATAAGGTTTTTCATTTATTGGTTTAACAGCTTGTATCACATCACAGTTCTGTCACAAGAAAAAAAAATGTTTTTTACTCGATTTGGAAGGCTTCAAAGACTTAGCTTAAATTAAGAGTTTCAGAAACTTCTAAAATAGCTAACCTGCATTAGTTAATTGCAAAGGGACTTGTGGAAAGAAAGCTGTTCTTTCTTCAATGAAGGAATCAGCTGATCTTCGGTGGGGTGATAAAGGGGAAGTAAGGACAAGGAAAGAAGACATGTGATCAGAGTCCTGTGTGTGACACCGCCAGTGACAAGCCCAGCAGATCTAGCTGCAACCTGCAATACACGAGTGCCTCCTCTGGGAGTTTGCTGGTTCTGCAGAAAGACACCCTGGCAAAGGCTTCCCCCTGCGTTCTGAACTCTCCTCACTGCTGAAATTGCCAGTACAAATGAACACGCAGACATCTGTTCATACAGTTACTTCCCATTATAACCTATATTTTCAGGCTGGTAGAGTTTGTTTTCTGCCCTTTTGGGTAGTGTTTACTGAAACATGATGCCTTTTATTGAAGTCCCATAAATCACATCTGACACAAGGTAAATACAAGGGCAAATTAAAATTTAAAATGGATACAGCTAAGAGTCTTTATAAACATAAAGGGTAAGGAATAAAAGAACTTTAAGCTTTAATTTTCTTTGTTATTACATAAATAATTCAGAAAGTAATTTACTGCTTTGTTTACTTTTTAATTTATGTAGGTTTGTTGGAGTTAATTACAATTATTCCTCTTGTTTTCATTCCTTCACTCCTGGCAGAGGTTGCTTGTGCTTAGTTGAAATTGATGCTGCAATCTACTTAGAGAAGTTTTCTTTCTGTGTTTGATGGCCAGGTGGATAGTAGAGACTATGTGGCTCATTTGCAGGGGGCCTGCCTCCATATGTAGGCCAGTTAATTCAGCAGGTTTTGGTCTGTGGTTGTAATGTTGTGTGGATCAATGGAGCTAATAGATTTGATGGCAGTTTCTTTATATGAAAAATCACATAGCATAATGTCCCAAGCCTCACTAAATAAAATGTAAAAAAAAAAGTTGCGCATTTTAAAAACAGAAGAAAATGCTCTTTCATTAACATTAAATTTTTATTTAATATAATAAAGAATACACTGTTATAGTTATTTAGCATATATAATATATATCTTATAAATATTATATATATTATATATATTCTCTGTCTGTCTACCTATGTGTCAAATTTCTGAGATGCTTCCAAATGCCTGTTTTTAAAACATTCAATGAAAACTTGAGAATCTTGTTCAACTTCCAGCTAACTTCTTGGCATCATAATATAACCAGAAGTTATTTTTGGATTGTCAGTTGTTTAGAAACAGGGAGGCATACCTGCTCATTTTCTCTATTTTGTTACAGAAAAGGACACATTTACTCTTGCTCTGTCCTGCCTTTCCACTTGACTAAGTCATGAAGATCTTATCTGAAAACTAAAACTCTCAAGTCATTGAGTGTGAACTACTTTTTTGACATTTGCAAAAGACAGTAAATTTCAGAGATCATATTTAAAAACAGATTCATTGCCATGTGAACAGTTTTTAACTTATTGCATTAAAATATGCCCAATTCCATCAGTATCAAGCAGTGTGGCTTTGAACCTTTCATTAAGATTTTACACGTTTCAATTATATTTTGTAGTAAAGAAAGAAGGGACAGGATTAGGTTTTAATAAATTCTACTTTAGTTCAAATCTGTCATCCATCAATTGTCCCAACACCTCAGAAATCTTAAAAGATAAGGAGCAGCAGAGCCGAGGAGTTCTTTATGCCTCTCCTGCGAATCCTCATGAGAACCAAAGTAGTTCATTCTTCAATATTGAATGCCATTCTTTTAAGTGTCTTACATGTGCTGTCCTTAATAGCTTGGCTTGTAATGTTGTGGCTCCAAATGAAGTGTGGCTGAAGAGTTTTAAGAGCTTTTAAAAGCTCTTTGATCTTGTCTACTTTTCAGTAGTGTTGAATTTTGACATCAGCTGAGTCATGGATGGAAGGAGATTGAAATGTATCTTTTTTTTTCTTTTGGTATTTCAAAAATGTATTAAGTGATTCTATTTTAAAAATAAGTAGGACTGGGGATGTAGCTCAGTGAGACAGTGTATGCTTGGCAAGTATAAGGTCATGAGTTCGATTCTTGGTACCTCCCCCCCCCAACGGGAAAACAAGAAAGAAAAATAAGTAAAACCAACTGTGAATAATGAATAGCCATCTCATGAAACTCATGACTCTCGAAAGAGGACAGAGAAGTCACATGGGGGAGCATGGTGGTCTTAGGTAGCTACTGTGCTGGTACAACCCAGGCAGAAAAAGGTCTCAAAGAAGAAATTGGATGAATCAGAAGATAGTGTCTTTGAATTTAAATGAAGTCATTGAACACTTAACAAATATCCAAAATAAACCAGACCTTTTTCCAAATAATAGTAAAGAACTAGTACATGAAAGATGGTTTTTAAAGCATTTTTTTTGCACATTTCTGTCTAAACATTGTTGTGGAATGTTTCATTTTCACTTTTACACCTGTGCATCATTTTGTTCGTAAAGATTAATTAAAATTATGCTGCTTTAAAAATGTAATTCAACTTTACAGCAGTCTTGGATATGATAGTTTCTTCCCAATAGGCCAACTAGAAGATTTCCTCCCTCATTCTGTTGTTAGTGTTATAACCATGATTTTTTATACCATTATATTTTATAGATGGCCAGCAAAATGTCTCATGAAATACCAGTTAGATTTTGGAAACATACACCAGTCAAATTTTATGAATCATTCTGTTATACATACTGACAGTTTTCAAACATCATTCCTACAATTGCTTTCCTAGAAAATGCAAATCTTTAACTTTATTTTTGGACTATCATGTTCTATTTAATGGTGAGCTGCACTGATTTTTTGAAGAGAGATCACGTTTTGGAATCAACACTGCTAACTGAAAAGTAGCTGTGGGTGTGATATACATTAAAGCATATATTAAGGTACTTTCAGACTCCAGGAAACCTGAGCAATTGTTCTCTGCCCAGAATTTAGAGAAAGTTTGAAAATACTAAAGTGTTTAATTGTGACAAACCATTGTTTATTTATACTAAGCTGCAACAAACTCATTCTAATTTAACCTTGAGTATTAGAAAATCAAAATTACTAACATTTAATTTTAATATGGTTATATTCATACATGATAGCACAGATTACATGTAGAAAGCATATAGTACTGTGTACCTTTTGCAAAAGTGCCCTAGCATCTATAAATTGTCCATTGTGGATGTTTTAAATCTGTATTTGTGGTCATAGGCATACATGCGCTGGCTAGATATGATACATTATATAGTACTTGACATGCTCTGTTCATGCTGACTCTAGATGGAACACGTTCTGGAAGTTCTGCATTTTTGATGATTGAGAGGTGATATGCTGATGTGTGACAATCATTCTGCTTGTTAGTAAAAGACTTTCAGCATTGGTCTTGAGCATGAGCAAAACATTGAGTTCAGCATGTCAGTCATTTGATCTGACTTTTAAAGTGGCTGTACAGTGATGCTCAGTGAAATAGAAAATCTGAGTTTTATGGTAATGAATTGATTTTACTAAAATAATACTAGCTATTAAGGTTAAATAAATTATGAACAGTCTAGATTGAAATAATTCTTTTCCACTTAGTTGAACAAAAATAATTGAAAGAAGATGGTACCATGATAAAACGATTTCATCTGAAATAAATGGTGTTGATTGAGTAAATATTTTCTGACTGATTTCCTTTTCCTTTTGCTTCAAGCCTTTCAACATTGTATTTTTTAAACTCTATTTTGTATGTTGATTGATTAAGGGGTGTCATACTAATTACACTATTTGTGATTTTGATGTAATTCTCAGTTGGAAAAAAAGTACAGTGTTATTATTTTTAACAATATACGATATAAACTTAGCATATCATAGCTCATACATCAGTTGTAGTTTCTACTAGGTTGATTTTATTTTATTTGGCCATGATTTGAGTAGCCATCACCAGTATTTTTGCACACAACTCTGGTTGACCCCTATTTATTTCTCTGCACAGATGTTGCTTTTCCTTGCTTTTTTCCTCAGAGCTATAATGTTCCACATTTGTAACTGTCCAGAAGCTGACATAGATCTGCAGAAGTCACTGTTGCCAACATGTTTCTGCACTTCTTTTCTGCTAGCAATAGTGAAGAGGTCAGCTGTCCCAATATCCAGAGGATCACTCTCCTAACCTTCTCACCAGGGTTGGTAACCAACCATCCTGCTTGGGGCAAAGGTCTCTTTGCTTTTCTTCTGCTTGCTGTTATGAACTCCTCTGGGGAAACTCAATTGGAAAGAAGGCAAGAAAGGGAGAAAATGAACCATGTAGACATCTCAGATAGGATGCAGTGTTGCTGTTTTGGGCACATATTTTGAAGCACATTAGCCTCTTGTGAAAAGTTGACAATGGTAATTTATTCTCTATGGAGGTTCACTTACATGTAAAAGTATTGCTG
Organism: Tympanoctomys barrerae; assembly: GCA_002564285.1. NCBI lineage: Eukaryota > Metazoa > Chordata > Mammalia > Rodentia > Octodontidae > Tympanoctomys > Tympanoctomys barrerae. The sequence continues at coordinate 1,986 of NDGN011490388.1, read as the reverse complement.
TAGTGCCTTTAAAGATGCTACTATTTTTAAGAAGATAGAACAAATGGACAGGTTATATAGTGCATAAAGAATTTTGAGTGGTGCTTGCTTCTTTTTAACAAACACAAAGAAGCGTTTAAAAAATTTAATAACTCTTTCAAATCCTTCTTTCTGATATGATAACACAGCTCAGGACAGGCTGAATTGGGTTGAGTGTCCATACTGGCATTTACCTTAAGGACATGCTGTAATTGAAGTGGCAGTAGAGATTTGGAAAAGAATTATGAAGAAAAGAGACATAACATTGCTAAATGTATATTTCTGACTGTGTTAGTAACTATCAAAAATGTTGGCAAATGTGTTATGAAGCACATTCCAAATTTCAGTTTCCCAAATATCCCTGTTCTGCATTTGCAATAGGGAAAAATAAAATTATGGGGGCATTCATCTGCCATATGAAAGAGAATTCTTCCTTTAATAATGTATGTAAAGCCTGTTAAAATATTCTGATATAATGTTGTACACTTTGAAACAAAATAGAGAAAACTTGGCTCCAGAGCTTGGCCAATAATTCCAAAACTGCCGAAAAATACATTGGGATTATATTCCAAGGTGAAATTCATAGAAAAACATTATACAGTTAGTATAGAATTTATATACTGAATTATTATATGGTTAGTATTCCATATTAGGAAGCTAATAGATGCTAATGAATACAAACATTCTGTAAATATTTCATGAAAGTGAATTATGTGCCTACCATTGTTCTAGATACAGTTGGTACAAAGTTAGCATCGGTGTGTCTATTCATTAAGATTTATGTTCATGGTAGGTGTGCTTTTGCAGAACTGTTGATTTAAAGGCAATGGTACAGTTCCAGGCACATTTGCTCTACATACGTATTTGCTAGCTGTCACCCATGCATGTTCTACAACTCTCTTCTTTGATAATTCCCAGCCACTTGATATGTGCTCAGTCTTGTGTGAAAGAGAAATAACCTTGAAGAAGCAAGATGAGTAAGTGAAACAGCTCTTATTAAAGAGCATGCCACATTTTGCGAACAAACTCAATGTTTCTTTTGACATCTTCATTGCTCTCAAATGTCTCTAGACCTCATCTTTAACTATTAGCAATGTGCATTTCACTACCTCTTTTAAATCCTAAACAGACGAATTTTGTAAAATTTTCCATAAATGCAATATATGGAGAAAAATCTAGACTTAGTAATATGACTTATACTAGCTTCTTCACTTTATAAATGAAGTACAGTCATTCTATCATGTCATAAAATGCTATTTTATATGAAAAATTCCAGAGGTATCCAAAGCCATATAGCAAGTGATGGAGGCTAGAAAGAAAAAAGATTCAATAATCCAATGAGTTTTGTTCCTCATCAGGGGGCTTCCTATGCAATCCCTGACCTCTCCAATTCTGATGCCAATCCTTGAACTATAGCTCACTATAGAGTGCATGATTTTAGAGATATATATATATATATATATTTCAATATAAATATATTGAGGGGCCGGAGAAATGGCTCAGTAGTGCAAGGACCTGAGTTCAATCCCCAGTTCCGCAAAAAGTAATAAATATTTTGATGCCTCTGCATCTATGTAGATTTTTTGATTTATGAACATATACTTCTCTGATATCAACTATAGCTTTAAAGAATGACTTTATTTAAAGTAATAATCATATAAAATATTTTCTTCCCAACAAAAACTAACATCCTCAATTTATCATAACTGGTTTTAAAGTAAAAATTTATAATGATAGTAGTCCCCAAAACTATTTTTACTCGCTTTTAAATGTCGCAAGCACTATCCCTAGGTTGCACAGGTTGCTTATTTGATTCTGTGTAGTATATGCCATTATTTTCATTGCCATTTTAAAGTTGATAAACTTGAGACTTTATCCTGGAACTTCTTAGAATTTTACTCACCCAAAATTGCAAAGTTAAGACATGAAAAATCCATCATTTGAGTCTTTATATGATGCAGATATTCT